>JAULKK010313302.1:0-21898 GCA_032355705.1 Rubia peregrina
AGATTTCAACACTTTCCAACCCAACCCAACCCACCCAACAAACAAATTTCGACATGTTTCAACCCGACCCGCCCCGACCCGGCCAACAGACTTCAACCCGTTTCAACCCGAACCCGTTTTGACCCGACCCAAAGCCGACCCGACCCGACCAACAGACTTTGACTTGTTTCGATCCGACCATTTTGACTCGACCCGGCCCGACCAACAGATTTCGACCTGTTCCAACCGACCCGTTTCAACCCGAACCCGTTTGACCTGAATAACCGAATTGACAGCTCTAGGTGCATATAGCAACACCCGTACAATTTTACCTCCAAATATACTCACTCCACCCTAGTAAGAAATGGTTCAATTGACTTTTTGAAAATTAGCTGTATTAATTTTTAAAATATTAAAATATTTATTTATGTATAGAAAAATGGGAAAGTTATTTGTCGGACAACTCACGATTAGCCTACGAATTAAAACATAAATAACACAAGTGGTGAATATATATGAAGTACCTTTTACAATTATTTTATTTTTTGGATTAATTTTAAAGGATAACAAAACTACAAAAATCTCCCCTAAAAAAAGTTTATAAAGATAATGAATCCTATCTCTTCTTATCATCTCTCTAGATTTTGGGCATGTTTTATAATTATTTTCATTTCAGGATTAGTTATAAGAAAATTATTAACAATAGGGACCTCTCTACAAAAAAAAACTTATAAGTAAAATGAACACTCATTCTCTCCTTTCAATTTCTCACCACGTGAAAAAATATCCTTAATCAAATCCATATAAATCTCAACGTGAAAACACATAAACATCAACATACAAATTGAAAATTTGTGTAACTTTTATTTTGAAAATGAAAATATTAAACATCATGTATTTTACAAACATACAAGAGAAAAGTGCAAAAAAAACTCTGTGTTGTTCAAAAGTGCCACTCTAACACTATAAGATTCGAAAGTGACAATATAATCCTGGATTGGGTTGAGAATTTTGTCAACGGCCAATTTGACTGGAATTCTGTGAAATGGCGATTATACCCCTCTGAAAATTGAAATTGAAAAAACCGGAAAAGATGATTATACCCAGAATGTTTTATAACAAAATGATTTCCTCAATTTTTTCTTAATTATCCTTTCATTTCCCCCCTCGCTGACCCCAAGCCGTTGCTCCACCTCCTCGCCGTCATCTGTGCTGCCTACCTCTCAAAAGATTATAAACCATCTAATTCTCATCTTTTGACTTTGCCCACGTCAATACCCACACCGACTCCCCCACCTTATCTTCTACCTAAACATCATTTTCTCCAAATCAAACCTCGAAACAGAGCAAATGGAGAGCAAGGAGTCCACCATAGTTTGTGAGAAACTCTTCAAAGTCGTCATCAGAAGTAGTAGCCACCGAAGGTCCAACCGCTACCCTAAAGTCACAGACACTTCAAAATTTCAAAATGCAGACAACCATTGAGATAAACTAGCAACAATACACTGACCCTCCAAATCATATCTAGATCAGATTTTTCTTTCTCCTTTACCAAGAGAGCACCAAGGAGTTTTTCATGAGAGAATAATTACCATGGTGTTCCATCCTAGAAAATTTCTCCACTTGTATGACTTCCAGTCCTCTATAGGTCTGAACTCCCCACAATCGAGTTGTATCCTCATTAGCTCAACAATTCTCTTATAGGCAATTACCAGGCGATTTAACCCATCCAAATCATTTTGGATCTTTTGAATATAAGCCCTAACCTCCGGGGGTCAATGTAAATTGGTTTGTTCATAACATCAGTCTGAGCTGCACCAACTAACGTGACATCACACAATATATCTCTAACCAAATGGTCTACATTTCTTCTCCATCTAATGATTCACAAAATCCAGGGTTTTATTAGCTACAAATTATTTAGGGTTTTATTAGATACAAATTATTTCCACTTACTCTCCTGGCTAAATGGCCTAACTAGCTCACATGTTGCTTTGTGATCAACCACCGTTGCTTATCACGAATCTCTAAGACAATGGTCTTAACGTTAAGATCTTTCGTTGGCCAGAGTTTGAACTTGGATAGTTCTGTTTCATTCGTGGACACATGGGTATTTTTGTCAACATGCTTAGGTTCACGTTCAAACTCGTCCTTGTCTCAAGGAATCATAGATGGGTTAAACAATGCTCTATTAATATCTATATCTGCACTAGAAGTCACATATTTATAAGAATGTTGAAGGCAAAATATAAAATGTTAAATCTAAACTCTAAACATGATGTTTATACTCAATATATAAGGAAAAATGCAACCTTCAAAGTTTTCCAAGACATGTACTACAACTTTACACACCATTAAGTAAGGCACAACCTCAGATCTCGGGTCTACCCTAAGCAGTTTCCATGCCGTTTTATTTATGAACACGTGATGGTTCCACTGGGAACTCGCCCATCACGAAGAACATATATTTTCACATAGAAAAATTTCTTCCTCCATACTCTACAATTGCTAGGAAACCTTGTCACTAGATCCAACGCAGAAATGGAAGGATAGAAAGTAAATTCTTCCACAAAATTCTTCAACATGTGAAGTTGGTTGAAATGACGAAATAATTTGATGGTAAAAAAAACATTATCATTCGTATAGAATCTCTTAAAACCTACAGTCACAATCATCCCTTTTGGATTCAATTAGTATAGTTCCAGCCAATGGCTATTCAAAATTTGGATCACATACATCAAAATTGAAGAGACATATCGTACTTTTGGTGCCGCTTGTACACTGATCTAAACCCACTAGGAGGATAGAGAATATTCCCCATAGGCAGACAAGATCTAACGTTCCTATTGCACAAGTATGGATAGACACACCTTCAATCTATCGAGGTGTGCATCATTAACTAAACCACTAATATGGTTAATGCAACATTAGAAGATGACAAATTCCCCACCTCTATGCTATGCGACTCAGGAGAACTGATTTCAGTATAAGAGAAATCTCAATGTTCATGCATTAAACGGATTCCAGGAGCAACATACTAGAAGAATGTATAGAATTTCTAGAATTCTGGGATACCTCAAACACGAGGTCCGACCCGCCAGAAGGTTCTAAGGCCAGACTCGAGATAATAGGAGTAGCAGAGAAATCAATGGATAAGAATAGCAATATATAATAGAAAGGGGAAAAATTAACTTGTATTCACAGGCAATCGTAACCTTGAAACTACAATCGCTGAAGATCTGGAGAGAGAACTTAAAAAAGATATGATTCTTGAAAACAAGTACTATAAGCAGAGAAGTAAAAGGAGGAGAATGATGATAAAGTGAGAATAACTAGAGGTAGAGGCCCCTCACTAACCGGGGCTCCGTTATCGTGATACATAAAAGTAACAGTTGTTATAAAAGGGAAGTTACTTTTTCAAAACAAAAAGCACTCGAAAGGTTGGCAAAATAACAAAGTAGGAACATGTTTCAAAGAAAGGGGCCCATGCAATAATTACGGTGCTTACGTAGAGGCTTTTTAGTTCCCCCTCATGGATTTATACGAAACGGCTAAATCCAGGCAAAAAGGGAAGAATTAATAATTCAAAAAAATCTCAGTAAATTGTCAAGACTAAACACTCCACACCCCCCAGAGGAAAATAGTATACGGCAGAATTGGGACATCCCATCCAGGTATACAGAATGAGGCCAAGAATTATGTACAACGTACAAAGTCTCGAAACATTTCACAAAACAACACACTACAAGAAGATCAAACATGCAGATTGAGATCATTCCAGAAGCTCAACCTCTATGGTGTCCAATCAACGAATTTGTGGTTTGGGGGATTATGGTACATATGGAGTGCAAACAACATGCCCAAATTTCACATAATAGCCCAAGAGACTCAACAGAGCTACCTTTCAATCAGGAAAATTGACAGAAAGCAAAACTCGACCTACAATGCAAAATATGTGGATCTTGACCACTCCAATGGATACAACCAAGGAGATCGTGGTTATCTTATACATTCAGGAAGTGAATCTTTCATCCACCATGTTGGCCACGATATCTATATTGTGTGTACCATAAGCCACTTCCGTAGTCATAACTCGACAAGCCTATAAATAGAGAAGATATCAGGATAATAAAATAGGGTTGAAAATCCCAAAATCATACTCTCAAGAGAAAATAATAACTTAACTATCAAAGACTTTACCTTAGAACCGATCTGGGACTTTGATTGTAGGACTCAAGGCGAGAAGTATTGGTGGACGCAAATTCTTGATCACTTCCATTATTTTAAAGGAACCAACCACATCAATAACCTAATTATATTACACAATATGGAAAATCACAACATAATATCTACGCTATATGTAACTGAAGAATAGTAGCATGCTTCAATTAATGGCACCTTTTGTGAGAAAATGAACCAACCACAAGAGTGACAGTCGGCTTCACATCAAAAGAAACGATGTAAAATCAATTATTTATGTATTATAAAGTTCATCATACATGTTGTACATGTGCAAAACATACTGACGCTAAAATGAGATCATAGATTAACCGAGCTAAGGGTAACATGAATATATGACTATAATGAGTAATTTAAAAATACAAGTCGGGTGATTTGGGTCATGGATTGATTGTAGTTTCTATAAAATTTTCAAACTCGTGGTTTTGACCCGAAGTTTTGCTCACTTTCCTCCATCCCTAGCCCATGAGTTGAATTTTAAAAAAAGTAAATACAAACAATATCCTATTTATATAATTGAATTTAAAGAAAAAAGTTAAAAAAGATAAAGTATTTTTAAACTACAAGAAAATTTTAATTTATTTCTCAGCCTATATGTGTTAATGTAGGGACCCATACGAGTTCAACTTGCAGGTTGAATGATTTTTAACCCGTTAATTCAGCGAGATTCAACCTAGCTCACAATTGACTCAACCTGTTTATGACCCGTCATAAACAGATAGAGATGGGTGATATATCCATTTAACATAATTACCCATATTACCCAACTCGTATTCAATTTGCCCCTCCATTTATCACCCTTATAAACACTGAACCCACCTTCGAACAAAATGCATTTTGTTTAATTTGCAACACAATTGAATTCTAATACTTATCGAGTATGAGGTTTAGATTTCTAGTCCATAGATTGCTTGAGAGGGCCACCTAGGACTCCTCCACGCAATGGACATCAAAATGATGGTGGTGGATTTTCTTGGTTCTTAAACAATTCCACAATGTTATTTCCACTGATAAACCTTCACATGGAGCAGCGGATGGAGGGAGCGCAAAAATAATTTTTAGATATTGTTACCGAAAATATTTGTCGAGGTAATGGCGAACGGTGGTGGTACTGCTCTAGTTATTTTTCTTTTTTTCATTCTTCTCATTTTTTGGAGGTGGGAGTCTTTTAAATTTTGCAATTGATTTATTTTACCTTCATTTAGTTTTAATTATTTCAAGCTTTTACTTACTGATTATCCGAAGTATTAGATGTGATTGTGTATGTCAACCTAGTTTTTTTTTTGTCCTTATATCTGGAAAAACCTGTTTGATTTCTGATATGCTCTCAAAGGGCAGTTTAAGAGAAATCCAAGTTGAAATCGTTTAACCAACAGACTTTCAGTGTTTTCAGCCTAAGGATTTTAGATAGATTAGTATATCTCAGCTTGGATGTTATAGGCTATTGAGATCGTTCATTTGGCAAACATGTCTTTAGACGGTTTATTCGGGTATCCTATGGGTCAAATAAGTAGTTCCTACACAACTAACTAATTTGATACACTTACGAGAAAATATTTTGGCTAATAAAAATGATTGGATTAACTCTCCTAGTTTAGTTAAAAGACTTTATAGGTTAAGTGGAGAGTGACTATATTTTAGTATATACTCCCTCTGTCCCGCTATAAATTGCCTAATTTGACTTTTGGAAGTCAAACTAGACCAAATTCAACCATTAAATTCTATTATTCTATATGTAAGACTATTATCATATTATATGTCGTTGGTTTCATCATAACATGTATTTTTATATTATATTTTTTCTGAAATTCTTTTGCACACATAAATAAAGATATTAATAGTTAAAAATTGATGCAGTTGACTTCCAAAAGTCAAATTAAGCAATTTATAGCTGGACGGAGGGAGTGTGATTTACTTCTCTTAATTACAGAGAGATTTTTTGGTTAATAAGGAAAGTGTGTATATACCAAAGTGTGTGTGGTTGACACATCTCTTGAGAAATGCTAAGATTGATACATCATAATGTGACTAGTTTGGATTGGGGCACTGACTTAAGCAGGTGGATTTAGCTCGGTGACTTTGGGTCAAGCTTGTTGGGCGATAACACAACAATTGACCATTATATCATGTCATGATATATTTATATTGCCATATAGGCTTTTAATTTGAATGTAATAGTACAATGTCTTTTGTGTAAATGATCCTTTCAAGATCTCATCTGGTGTAATCGCATTTGTAAAAAATTGAACATGATAGAACATGGATGGGAACCCTATGTACCCTCGTCCCAGTGATGATTTTATTAATATAAAAAAAATCTCTAGAGGAAGTCTAAACTATTGATTCCCAATACTATTGATTATTTTCCACTTGTATAGATTTGAATTATACCTTGACCATGCATTCCACTGATGAGACAAATTTAGTATCTCTAGAGAAATGCCAAGACTGATACTTCATAATGTGACCATTTGGGTCGGGCAACTGACTTCAGGCGGTGGATTTAGCTCGATGAGCTTGAGTCAAGCTTGCTAGATTATTCCCTAGTTGACGACCATTATATCAAGTCAGACTACTCATGTTGCCACATATGCTTTTGATTTGTAAGTTATAGTGTAATACCTTCTATGTAAATGATATTTTCAAGATCTCATTAAGGATAATCACATTTGTGCAAAATTGAGCTTAATATAATAGGGACGGAAACCCTACCCCTCATCCTAGTGATGATTTTAATTAATAAAAAAAATTCCGAGAGGAAGTATAAACAATAATTCACAATACTATTGATTATTTTCCACTTACAATGATTTGACGAATGCACTGATCCTTCATTTCACTAACGGGACAAATCTAGGCAAACCCACATTGGCATCCAAAATTATTTTCTCCAGTGTGCCTCTATTCTTCCTAGAGGGTTTTGTTGGGATAACTATGTATTTATGACTTAACCACATCTCCCGGCGCTCTGTGCAGCTTCTGGGCATTAAGACACTCATGAAATTCACACAGCTCTTAAACAATCCCACCAAAGGTGACCTAATTTCCAACAACCGAATAAACGTGGAAGAATAATTCATTGGAGTAAAATCCATCTGGATAATGGAAAATCTGTCACGGTCAATACAACATGGTTAGCCTTTAACAATAATGGCATGTGCGTCTACCTATTGCACATTTCAATTGATCTTTGAATCTATTTGGTATCTATTCAAATTCCAGAAAGTTAATTAATGAGAATTATAGAGATTTTAATTCATGAATTGGAATCTCAAGCAATGGTTCATGAATTGGGATTCCAAAGAGTTAGATACATGAATTGAAACTTTAGAACTGCACTTGAACTCTTATAAATAGAGGGAGAGTTAAAGTGTTAGGCTGTGAGGTTTTTAGACATCCGTTATGATATTGAAAATCACCTCTCTGGCTTATATTTTGTTTAACTAGTTGTGGTAATAAATTCCGAGTCTGTTCGTATAGGTAGTCAACATGCGTGGTGAACCACATTATTTTGTTTTTGTTTTTTTGCTCTTCTTTTGTTATCTTGAGCTGCGCAAGGTAATTAATTTCCCAGTAAGTGATATCAAAGCTTTAGTTGATCAACATCTATTTAAGGTAATAAAAAGAAATTTCGTTGTTGTTTTGAGTGGTTAGTAGTTTGACATCAATCTAGAGTACGTTGTGTTTTTGTCTGTTTGTGTTCGAGGGGAAAGTAGTACGTTTTTTGTTTGCGGCTGCCTTAGCGGTCTGCTCATTGGTATGCGTGTTTGTTTTGATTATATTTGGTGGCCTGCTTGCTTGACTTTGTGAATTGAACTATAATATTTTTATTTATTTATATGGAAATTATTTGTTTTTGTTTTATTGGTGATGAATCAAACATGGCCTTCTTATTTGGTGGTTTTGATTTAGCATAATTAATTAACCATTTGTGGTGTTTAATTAATTAGTCATTTTAGTCATTTACTTCTGTTTATGAACTCTACTTTTAATTTTCCATTTATTTTTTATTCAACAATGATTATGTCTTCAATTAATAAGAAAATTAACAAGCTTACTAGAAGAAAAAAATTCAGTCTGTGGAAAATAAAGATGTGTGCTTTACTGAAACAACAAGGTTTGTGGGTGTCATTGTCTAAGCCGGAATCCACGAAATCAGAGAAGGGTGAAACATAAAAAAACCGAGTGAGGATTACGACATGGAGATTTTGAAAGAGAAGTCTCATTCGACGATTCTGTTGTGTTTGGCGGATGATTTTATTGTCGAAGTTGTAAGTGAAACGACTGTTGATGATATGTGGCCAAAAATTGTAAGTTTGTATTTGAAAAAGTCTTTAACCATTAAGTTGCTTCTGAAGCAACATCTGTTCACTCTGGAAATTCCAAAAGGTACGTCTCTCAAGAATCATCCTGATAACATAAACAATATTTTTTGGAATTGCGTAATCTTGATATTAAAATTGATGATGAGAATGTTATTTTTTTTACCATTGTCATATGAGAATATTGTTTTGTCAATTATGGTTGGTAAAAAGACCCTGACTCTGGAAAAGGTAAGTCATCCGTTCATACTTAGAGAGCTACGCTATAAGGCAGCTGAAACCGATGCATATAGTAATGCTTCTGCATTTGTTGTTCATGTAAATAAGTGATGTAGAAATTCTAGTAGCAGGAGACCGAATAACAGGGTCACAAAACCCGATGATATATGTAATTAATCTAACCAGAAGGGGCATTAGAAAGATGAATGTACACAGAAGATGCAATCTGGAAAACATGGTTCAACTGTTGTACTGGACACTAGTTTAAATTTCGAAGATGGGACATTGTAGAAGTTTTATAGATGTTTCATCTGTTTGGGTTTGCAAGTTTTTCTATTAACAAATCTTTCATGGTTGAGTTTGTGGTCTTTCTATTCTGTTTGGTAAATCCCTTCATGGTTGGATTTTTTCTGATTGGTGGTATCTAGGTACCTCTGGTACGTTTGTCTCGTACTTATCTGGTGCACATGTAGCTATCCGGTACATCTGGCACCACTACCATACATCTGGTATCCCTGACACGATTGATGTGCATCTTTAATATTCGTCTTCCTGCATCCAGCTCTTATTCAGTTTTTGGGAATTTGAGTCGAAAGGGGAATTGTTAGGTATCTCTTCGAATCCCAAAAGGTTAATTATTTTCCCATCTCAGTGGATGGTTAATGAATTGGGAATCCCAAGAGTTAGATACACATATTGGATAAAACTCTAGACCTGCCCTCGAACTCTTATAAATTGAGAGAGTTAGAGTGTGAGTTTTGTAGACATCTGTCTTGGTCATAAAAATCACCCCTATGAGTTTGTATTATGTTTATCCCGTTGTGGTTATAAATTATGAGTCTGTTCAGGGATGTAGAAAACATGTTTGGTGAACCTCGCAAAATTTGTGTTCTTTTTCTTGTTTTCTTTTTGTTATATTTTTTAGAGTCCCACATTGGTGGTTGACACCGCATTTATTTAGTATATAAGATCACGGGTTACCTCTACATAGTACCAATTGGTTTTATGATAGAAGTCCATGATTCTTACAATCTTGAACTATGCAAGAGGATTAACTCCCAACATAATCAACAAAGATTGGGGTTCATTTGACATCTCATGTAATTCAATTCACTCTTATTGGAACAAAGAGTGTATGCACGTGAATGTTAGATGATTCCAACAAGCTAATACTATACTAGTACAAAACTTAAGCAATCTAGCTTTTATAAGCAAAAAAAGAAGAGTAAATATGCCAGAAGTCTTCGGTAGTGATTTACCTCCGATGTTGTGTATCCACAAAATGTCGTAATTTTAGAAATCAATTGACTTATAACATTTAAGAAAAAAAGACGTGGAAAGGTGTGTGTAAAGGCCTATTGGTTTGTGTGCCTTTGTGTATTGATCAATAGTGTTTATATAGATTACAAGAGTGAAAGGAAGGAAATATCTAACAATCTAATCATATCTCAATCATACTGAAATGTACAATATCCTATCTCAATCTAGTTTCTCATCTATCCTAATGCCTCTCTTAAAGTGAATCAGATGAATCGATAAGCAAAGCGTGGAATGAAAGAACTCACAATGAGAATGAGACTGGGCCTTAGTGAATATGTCAGCAAACTAAAACTAATTGGGAACATGACATGCACAGAGGTTTCCAGTGACAACCAAACCTTAAACAAAATGGTATCCAATGTCGATGCGTTTCACCCGCTCATGAGCCACTGGATTCTGCGCAAGGAAGATCGCATTGTTGTTTTCACATACTAGTAGGGGCGAACTAGGAATCGGGAAATGAAGATCCCAAAGTAGATGAGATAACCAAACTAACGTTTGCCCAGGCACAATACTCTAACTTAGAATTGGAGCGGGAAACAGTTGGCTATTTCTTAGCACTCCAAGAGACAAGATTGCTGGCAAGGAAAACTCTGTATCCATAAGTAGAGCGACGAATCTCAAGACATTGAGCCTAATTCACACCAAAATATCCTAATACCGAAGGAGAACCGATAGAGCTGAAAGACAAACCGTAGTGAAGAGTACCACTGGCATATCAAAGAATCCCGATGGTAGCCACAAAATTATCTTCTCAAGGATCGTGGAGAATCTGACAGACAGAGTTCACCTCAAAAGTCAGATATGGACTAGTAGTCAAGAGGTACTGGAAGGGACCAACCAGGGATCGGTACAAGGTGAGATTGGCAAACTGGACACGGTGAGGATGACTTATATATTTTGGAACGTGGAGAATAAGCACTATTTTTGTTAATTAGGAAAAATAAAAATCAGACGTCTTCTGAGTTGTGGCACATCCGATTAGGACATGTGTCCAATAAAACTATTTCCCTTTTACAAAAATCTGGTGATTTATTCGTTTCTTCTTTGTTTCCTAAACCCCATACATGTGCCTCTTGTATGCCGGCGAAGGGTCAGATATTGTCATTTGTTGAAAAATTCATAACGTTCTTTGAATGTTCTTGATTTTGTCCACTATGATTTACGGGGTCCCTATTTTTTCAAGAAATGGTTTCTCCCATAATGATATATTTGTTGATGGTTTTTTTTAATTCACTTTAGCCCATTCTTCGCAAGTATGATATTGTTGATGTGTACATTCAATTTGAGCCATTTGTCGAGAATTAATTTTTCAGCCATATTAGGGTTTTCAGAGTGATGGTGGTGCTGAATTCCTTATACCAACCTTTGTGCTCATTTTCCACAAAAGGAATTCATCATCATGTCTCTTTCCCATACACAGTTGAGCATAATGGACGTGCTGATCGCAAGTACCATTATGTTGCGAAAATGGGCCTCGCTATGCTATTTCACTTACATGTGCAGTGAGAAAATAAAAGGAGAAGCAGGCACATGATCAGTTAGACCTATGGTATCATGTAAAAACTTATTGTCTGTGTGCCTTTGTTGATCAATATGGTTTATATAAATTACAAGAGTAAAATGAAATATCTAATAATATGATTGAAATGTTTTTTCATTAAGTTCAACAAAATTTTTGAACATTTACAGCAAAATTCATAAAGAAACGCTAAGGTAAACTTAACTAATCTATCATGTACCTATCACTTGTTAGTCAATTATGATCCTCCTCAGCTACTTCTTTTCATTGCCAAATCTCCAAGCCAACCTATTCCAACATTCACCTTCAATTTCAGTCCAAAATACAACCGTTCTGAGTCAACTTACTCAACTGCATTGATGATATTTGTTTATTTTGAAATACTTTATGCTTCCTTTCCATCCAAAGGTTATTCCTGGTGTTAAAGTACACAATCAGCTTAGCTCTGGTGCTTTTCTTCCTACTGCTATAAACTCTCCTAAGCTGCTTCATGTTTCCCAGCTTCCCAAGAATTTTCTATTTCAATGCATCACATACTTCAGTTGCATACTTACATTGAAAAAATACATGATATATTAATTTAGGAAAGCATCCACAAAGCTATAGGTCTGAGAAGTGACTTGAATTCCAAAAGTTTCTAACCTGTCAGTTGTAGCTAGCTTCCTCCACACCAACAACCATATGGAAAAGGAGATTTTGGGCTGAATTTCTCCATTCCAAATCAACTTTCCCATTGTGAATTTCTGAGCTACACCCTCATAAGCCTTGACACAAGTGAACTTTCCTTTAGTACAAATTATTTCTTTAGTTTAGGGATTCTAAGCTTCAATGTGTTTAAACTCTTCTAGTTCCAACTTGACCACATAAGAGCATTATGGTTTTGCAGGGAATTCTTCTTCATGAAAGAGCTATGTATCCATCTAACCCATAGGGAATCTTGTTTAGATTTCAGATCCTACAAGTTTTTGCATAGACATGAAGCATTCTATAACTAGGGGTCTTTAATACCAATTCCTCCATACTTCTTTTATATGCATAGAGTCTCATATTCTGCATGAATACATTTTCTAGGTCTTGGTATCTGGTGCCACATGAAGTTTCTATAAACCTTCACTATTTCTGAGAGCACACTTTCAGGTAACTGAATTGAGGTTGCCAGTAGCTTGAAATAATGAGCAACACTTCATTAATTAGTTGTACCTTCCCCGCATAAGAAATGTTCTTAGTTTTCCATAGTTGGACATTTCCTGCAATTTTCTCTATTTTTTGCATTCCACCTGATAGGATTTAGATGGATTCCCAAATACTTGACTGGAAAAGTGCCCAAAGGGATTCTCAACTTATCTATCAATAATTTATGTTCACCTTGAGTCATCCTCCTAGGCCACTTACCTCCCTGAACTGTGTTAAGCAAGCCAGTACACCCTCCATTGATCTTTGATCAGCCTCCCAAAAAACAAGAAGACCATTGGCAAACAAAAGGTTATGAATATTTATGCTCCTCCAGCTCTGATGAAAACCAATATTCTTCTTCCAAAAATCCAAATTAAACAGTATGGTTAAGTACTCTATTATGATGAAAAAGAGCAAAGAGGATAGAGGATCCCCTTGCTTTACACCCTTCATTCCCTTACAAGTTTCAGAGAGCTTATCATTGATGGAAAGTCTGAATGTGTTGTTTACTACACATTTCTTTATCCATTTAATGAACAAATATGAGAATCTTAGCTTCTCCAAAAGCCTAAACAAAAAACTTCATTCCACTGAGTAAAAAGTCTTTTGATGGCTACATGTAGCATACAAATGCCAGCATAGGCATTATCAGAGTGATATTTACAAATAAGCTCCCAAGCTAGTAATATATTATGTCATATACTCATCCCTTGAGTCATCCTCCTAAAGAAAACACGGGCTTGCTTGTAATGATCTGCAGGGCACTAACCTCCCTGAACTGTGTTTAAGCAAGCCAGTACACCCTCCATTGACCTTTGATCAACCTCACAAAAAACAAGAAGATCATCGGCAAATACAAGGCTATGATTATTTCATTATCCATTTAATGAACAAATCTGGGAAACTTAGCTTCTCCAAAAGTCTAAAAAAACTCCATTTCACTGAGTAAAAAGCCTTTCTGATGTCCACATGTAGTATACAAATGCCAGCATATGTATTATCAGAGTTATATTTACAAATAATCTCCTAATCTAGTGAAAAATTATGGCATATACTCATCCCTTTAACAAAATATCCTTGGTTTGGATTGACGATTGCATGCAATACTTCCGAGAGCCTATTTTATATCAATTTTGTAATTAACTTGTATAGGGTTAGGTAGCAAGCAATGATTATGCATTTCATCGCTCTTTGTGGTTCAATTTTTGTATCAGGGAGATCATTGTCTGATACATTTCTTGTGCCATACCATTTCCTACAAAGAAGCTCTATACTGCACCACACACATGTTTTCCAATGTAAGGCCAGGGTATCTTGAAAAAATGACTTGAGTAACCATTAACACCAAGGCTTTTATTAGGACTTATACTCTTTAAAGCAGCAAAAATTTCATCAACTGAAAATGGTTGCAATAGTTTAACCTGTTTTCCACACATAACACAGGGCCTTCTAATATCACTTGACCATTTATACTTCTTTTTGGCTTTTCTAAGCTGCCTAGATTTTGCTAAAACCCCACCATATTTTTTCCAATGTCTTCCAGTTCATACAGGTTTTCCACACCATTATTAATACCCACAATTTGATTCCTATACTTTTGGATTTTCAATTGAGCATAGAAAATATTTGAAGATCTATCATTCTTTTTAATCCATTCCATCTTGTTTTTTTGGTGTAACATCTGAAATTCTGCATTACTTAGCCTTTTCTGCTTCTTGTTTTGTGACTTGCTCCCTCTTTTGTGCTTCCTTATCTTTAGGGTTTATACATAGATCATTTACTGCCTACTCCCAGTCTGTCTGAGCTTGCTGAACTCTGACTTTAATATCACTAAACTCACACCTAGTTGTTGATCTTCCTTAGCGAAAACTACAGCTTCCCAAGGTTCTTAAAAAGGATTTCCATATTGTATTTACTTGTCTCCTTCCAAACTCTTTGTATTGCTAGCATGAATCCTTCAATGAATCCACATGTTGAAAATTTCGGATTTTCTCTTCACTAAATTAGGATTAAGGAATTGTATTATCAAAGAGAAATGATAAAAAATCCCCGATAGTTGAATTAAGCACTTCGTTTATGGGAATTCATCAATCTAGGTTTGATTAACCAGTGTCCTATCCAATTTGATGTTGATTCTATCTTTTACAACTCTTCTTTTTGCCCATGTAAATTATGGCCCAAAAGTCCTCATCTGTGTGAGTTCTATGCCATCCACTGATTCCCTCATGTCTTCTAGGTCTGAAACTGAGGTTTTACCTCCACCCATTTTATCTTCAAATTCCAATATTTAATTGAAATCTCCCACTATTAACCATGGTACCTGGTGACAATTAATATCCTTCAATGACTTCCGTAGTGGCTTCCTCTCTAGTTAGAAGTTCCTTCCATAGACTACTGAAATACTCCATGAAATCTACCATTTTTTCTTTCACCTATATCACACGTTCTCCTATTTTTAACACTTTCATTTCAAAACAGTGCACACCTTATTTCCGCTCTTCCTATTTATATTACTATTTGATACCATCTTCATGCCAAGACCCAAACTCTTTATCACCTTGTCCTCTTGATTCTAACTAGTCATTGTTTCTAGAAAACTAATCAAACAAGTATTATGTTTCTAACAAAATTTCCTTATTCTATTATGCTTATCACTTCATTAATTCCTTTAATATTTTTTATCCCTAACTATACAATCCACACCCAGTTTACCTTCCTTTCTTCTCATCATCATAGTTTTCTAATGAGATACCATTAATTCTTTCCCTTTCTCCTTAGATTCTCTTTCTAGCCCTAACTTAGCCACACCATTTATATAAGATTTTTGCAATGTACTACTTTGGCATACCACCATTTCCTTTTCCAGAGCTTTCCTTCCATTATATTCCTGATTAGTCATCCCTTCAATCTTCTTTGGGACATAAATTTGTCTTTTTCTCCTCTGAAAATCTTTCTTTCTGCATTCATTCCTTTCATGCCCAAACATATGTCACGTGGAACATAATGTCAGTTCCATTCAATATTACATCCTGGTGGTAAACCGTCCTTTTTTTCATTCAAAATTCTAGTAGGCATTGTTTCCTTAATTATCATTTCCACTTGTATTTGAGCATAACCCAGCTCGTCCTGCTCAACTGTAGCATTGTTTAGTTTCACTGGCCTGCCTAAGGGACTGACCAGCCTACTCAGTAACTCTAGGCTCAAATACTTGATTGGAAGCCCTGGTAACTGAAGCTAAATAGTGGTTTTTAAATCATCCTGAAACTTAACATCCGACTCTCATCTCTTCACAACAATCGGCTTGTAATCAAGCAACATGACTCTTCCTTCCATAACCTGTTCTACATATTTTTGGATTCCGATTTCACCATAAAAATGCCAGATTCAACCATCCACGCATTCTTAACTCCCAAGGTTCTCCTGACTCTCCTTATGTATCCATCCAAAATTCTAAATGGAGGGTTACTCCCTAGAATCTTGCAGGCCAAAACATTTCCCCACTTTTTCAAAATTTTATTCGCCAAGTCTTCTTCTGTTACTCTCATTTCAATTCCATCAATAACTAATGGTGGCACACATTTCAAATCATCAAGTTAAAGAGGCTAGGCCAAGGTTTACCTTGCTTTGGTGAGTTTTCTTCAGTCTGAGCATTTCAAGACAATTTTTTTGTGAACATTTGACTCCAGTTTCAGTTCCACTAGAGCTGGTTGTACATCGCTTGTTCCATGTGTTATCATTTGTTGTCTAGAATTTCCAACAATTGATACTAGACTTAGCTTACATCCCATTCCAATTTCCTCCTCCCGCATTTCTCCAATCTCTTTCTTCTCAAATTCATCATGTAATTCTTTTACTTTATCCAAATGATTCTTCCTCACAAATTCATACTACATTGCGTGGGGAACAACTGCCCCTTTAGGTATAGTTGACTTCCTTCCCCCCCCAGATTGCCCCATGAGCGGCTAGAAAAACAAAAATGAATGTTGAAGAAGAAATTGAAAAGTACACACGGCTGAGGTGATATCGTACATAGTAAAAGGTTGTGCTTATTGTAATATCATCATATCTCAATCATACTGCAATCTACAATCTCATATCTCAATCATATCTCAATTGACAATCTCGTCTATTCTAATAGTGTGAATTTAGGTTGATAAAATATGAATTCTTTTTTCTTGTTATATATAGATAAATATTTCACAAAGTATTCTTTAGACCAACTAACCGTTAAATGTGGTTATTTTATAATTGATATCATTAATTGGGTGATTTGCTATTTATTTTTATTTATTGCAACAAAATTTCTATAACTTTTTTTAAAAAAAAAGATCTATTACAATGTATAAATAATTATACATTTACCCTAAATGTTATTGTTACAAAAATTTTCTTGATTACTCTAACCTATCTAACATGATACTAACATTTTACTCTTAAAACAATTAAACATATGAGAAAGATTTGTATGAAAATGCGATGGATCGCCGTAAAAGTTCGGAACGGTTTTGAACACAACTTTTGCATTCGAAGCCGGAATTAGGCGAGGCCGGATGTGTTGGAACCTTCTTGACGAGACGATCATGGCGGATGCGTCAGAACCAGAGGCATAGCCAGAATCGCCATTTGAGGTCGGTTAAGGTCTCAAAACAGCAATTTACTATTTTAAAATTGTTTTTCCAATTTCAATTTTATTTCAAAATTTAATTCCGAAATTCCTTTTCTTTATTATTTTCATTTTTTCCTTTTAGTATGTAAAGACCTTGTATTATTCAAATATTATTCATTCATTCATAATATTATTTTCGAGATTAATTTTCTCTCTAGTGGATTCCGGAACCAAAACTTTGGGTTTGTGTTTGCAAACCTTAATTGTTCTTCAAGATTCGTGCTTGCAGATCTTTTTGATATTCTGAATGCATCAATAACTTATGGTGAGTGAGGAATTAAGTAAAATTATAAAAATTATAAAAAAAAGTATCATATATCCTATTATATCTTTAAACAATTGTATTTAAATCATCTGTCTCATCATAAGATTGATTGAAACCATCCTACTCAATTCCTTGTAATATAGAAGTCCAATGTGAAAAGGCTAATGTGAGTCCAAAAATGGGGAAACTTCTTATCAGTTACTAAGAAAGATCAGGTGTACCCTTTTTATTTTATTTTTTATAATGGTAATGGAAGATCGGGTTTACTGCATATGAGTACATAATTAGCTTCACGTGCATGCGCTCAAAAATATAGTAAATTCGATCCACAGTACACTCTCACTAAGAGACGTTCTGTAAAAATCCAAAACACGAAAAACCTCTCACCTCTTTCCGATATATAGCTAGTTGTCCTAATTAATTAACACTGTGAACTCTGGACTGATAATTTATCTCATAGGTATAGTAAAATTTTGCGAAAAACCATTTTTTTCATAGGTATGTATGGTAAAGTTTTGTGAAAAATTATCTTTCTACATGCCTATGGAAAGACGGAATTTAATTATAATTATAGAAAGGTAAAGAAATTTAGTTACAATATTAAAAATTTATTATCCAACATGATGTGATTATAATTTTATGATCCAACTAATGCAACCCAATTTTTTTCATCTTGATTTATTTTAATTTGCAGTTTAAATCTTGATCTTTCCATAACTTATGAATATACCGTCTTTCAAGGGACTGACTTAATAAATAATTAAAAATTAAAAATTCGAAATGTAGCTTTAGAATTATGGAATGCAATTCAATTTAATTTAATCCAATAAATTTTAATTTTAATGAATAAAAATTTAATTGATTTATTCATTTCATTATTATATTTGATTACATTTAATTTTTCCGTTCATCTAATATTGACACATTTTTCAATCAATTTCTCAAGTCACTATTGACAGTAAATTTCATGTAATATAAAAGTAGTAATTTATCATGTGAGACTTTGTTAAATTTTTCGTAACTTGTACTTTCTAAATATCAAAATTTTACTTGACATTAATATATGTACTAGCAAAAGTTATTAGTGGATAGGGGTTGCAAATGGACGGTCGGGTCGAACACATGTTGGGTAATATGGGCTGTTAAAAAATATGGGTATGACCCATTTTGATTCATTTTATGATGGGTAAAAAATGGGTTGGGCCACAAATGGGTTGGGTTGAAACCCGTTCTACCCGCGGATAAAAAATTATTCAACTCATGGGTCAAAATGGGTAAACCCGAAGGTTTTAACCCATATATGAACCATATGGGTTCAACCCATATATTGACCAATATGAATTTATATACAAATCCATATGGGTAAATCCACGGGTTTCAACCCATATAGGTATACCCGCGGTCAACCCATAAGCCCAATCTGCCCGACCCATATATTTCAAATACTCATTTAACTCATTACCCATTTTATCCATATCCATCCGGATTTTAAAATGGATAACCCGTTTGACCCGTGGATTACGGATCTATTTTGCCACCCCTATTAGTGATCAAATATGCCTTGAGAAAACTGGTTGCAAAGTGTGCCATAATAAATTGAACGGAAGGAGTATTTTTAATTTAATTTACTTCAATTAAATTCAACCACATTTATATTAGGTGAAAAGAACATACTTTAATATATATATATATATATATAATTTTAACTATTTTATTTATGAATTTTTATTAGAAACACGCTAACAAAAAAATATTTGCAATAATTAGCTTTTGGGAGAGCTAAAAAACTAGATTTTCGGCCAAAATTAAACGTTAATGAAAATGAAAATGAAAATTTTATTTTATTTTATTTTAATGTTATCAGTATTAATAATGTGATTTTGTATTAAAATTGTAAAAACGTTAACAATTACTAAATAGGTAGGCAAATCTGGCAATTAAAACAACGAACAAATATTATCTAGCCATCATTTGCCATGCAGGTTTAATTTAAAAATAAAAATTGTTCTGTTTTCTTATTGTTGATACACTACGTCTTTTAATACAGTGATTTACGAGATGTTAAATAAGTGAAGTAAATTAAATTGTAAGAAGAAAAAAATAGACACAAAGTCTTGTTTTAGACATCCTAAACTTTAGACCAAGGATTATTGTGCAATCATAAGAATATTTATTTGGGATGGGATTTGGAAAAAAATTGTTGAAAAATTTATAGACATATTGTGAAATTATAAAAAATAATATATAAATCACAAAAAAAATCAGAATTCCATTTTCCATTTTTCGTCTTGCCGATCGCCAACCTTTCGCCGATCAATAACCACCACCTGACGCCTATAACCACCGGATGCCTAAATTTTGACGGAATCTTGTCGATCTGCTCTTCCGTCGAATTTCCGCCGCCTACGCCTCCAATCTCCGTCGTGAAACCTCTGCTTTCGTGCCGTAGCTCCCCGGCATGCCAATTTGCGGTGATTCTCCGGAGGCGACGGTGCCGGAGTCGAGTCTGCAGCGGTGGAGGTTGGGCCACGACAAGTTCACGGCGGAGCTAGGGATCGCAGAGGTCGCTGGCTGAATTGTAGAGTCTCGACGATGCGAGGCGATCAATTGCAGATCGATCGCTAGCTGAAGAATCTTCCAGAATCACCGATCATTTTAGAATGTAGTCGTTCCCGTGCGGGCGAAGAGTCGACGAAGCTCAAGGACCTGTCGCCTTGACTAATTCGTGTCTCCGGCGGCGTAGCTCGAGTCAACGCTTTTACGGCAGATGCGCCGCCATTCATTGGCTTTGCTCCAGCTGAGATCGTCGCTGGATCAGTGGAACTCTTCGCCGCTCGTACATTCAATCGGTGAGTACCTCTCTATAGTAGACATCATAAAAACTGGAGTAAAGGTTTAGCTATTCTTTATTGTTGTTTCTATTAAGCTCCTATGAGGTTATGATATATGTTTGAATCAAACACGTTGATGAAATCTGGTCACAATTGGAGGTTAGGAACGAGGTTTAGTTTTTGTTGTTTTCACTGTATATGTGTAAATCAAGAAGTTAATAAAAGCTGTAGAAAGCACTGCAGCGTTCACTGTCATTGAACAGCGTGTAGGTACAAAATGAAATGAAGTCATTGAATAACGTGTAGGTATAGGGAGAATACAAGGTAGACTGAGGTAGCAATGTTGTATTGTATGCGTTTTTATCTTGAGCACCTAATACATGTATAACCATAAATAGAATTGAATTCCATCTAGCACATAATTTGAAATAGACGGTACAAAATCTCCCAGAATGTTTTTAGGACGTTGTTGATGGTTGTTATTGTTGATTATCTGTGAATTTTAGTGATTATGATGTTAGGTGAGGTAATGTTGTTATGTGATGTGTTACGAGATGATGTTATGAGTTGATGTTTGCAGTTTTTCCCCCTCATGTTTGCCTTTATTTTTCGGTGAGTTTTGTGTGATATGAATTGATGTATTTAGTTTTTTGGTTATATGAGTTGATATTTCAAGTTTTTTTTTCTCTTTCATGTTGATACCTTTAATTTTCAGCTTGAGTTTTATGAGATATGAGTTGATGTTTTTAGTTTTTTTTTCTTATGTTAATGTTTTTCATTTTCCAGGTGATATTTATTTGATAGGATTGATGTTTGTATCTTTTTGGTGATAGAGATTGATATTTTTATATTTTTAAAATTTTCTCATGTTGATGTTTTTCATTTTCCGACTGAGATTTTGGTAATAGGGGTTGATATTTGCAATGTTTTTTTTTCTCATGTTCATGTTTTTCATTTTCCGAATGAGGTTTAATTTTAATGAGTTGAGGTTTTGCAGCTTTTTTCGGGTGATATGAATTGACATATGTAGTTTTTATTTTATTTTCTCATGTTGATATTTTTCATTTTTCGATTGAGGTTTTGGTAATAGGAGTTGATATTTGTTGTATCCTTATTCTTATGTTGATGTTTTTCATTTCTTGGATGAGTTTCAGGTGTTTGGAATTGATGTTTGTTGTTTTTGGATGATATAGGTTGATATTTGAAGTTTTTTATTAAAAAAATTGTTGATTATTTATGCTTTTTTGAGTGAATAATTTATACTATTGAGGTACCGTAGTTTTTGTTGTTGATGTTTTTATTTTATTTTTCTCATGTTGATGTTTTTCATTTTCCGGGTGAGTTTTAGTTCATATGAGTCGA
>JAULKK010313303.1:0-11807 GCA_032355705.1 Rubia peregrina
AGAAATCTGCTGCTAAGTTTCCTTCCCTCTTTGTGAAGTTTAGGGTGGCTTTAGAATTTACTAGAATTTCCTTTATGCTGGAAAACAGGGAATAGAGCTGCAAAGGATCCCTTTTTGGATCAGTTGGAAAGTTAATTGCAAAGTAGCAAATTGTTTCAATCTGCACAGAATGATTGGCTAAAATCCTGGCTTGTCTAGGTCCTAAGTGTATTGCCAAAAGCTCAGAATGTAATGGAGATATTGCTAATGTGGTTTCAACATGTGCATTTATAAATCTACCATTTCTGTCCCTAGTAATTAGTCCTAAGCCTGCACATAAGTCAGATTTCAGCCATGAGGCATCAACATTAATTTTAAAATCTGTGGTTGGTTTAGTCCATTCTACAAGTTCAGGTTTGGTTATCTTCTTTGTTTTGAAAAACATGACATTATCCTTGTTAACCCAAAAATTTTGCTCCCTAGGATCTGCATTAAAAGGTTTAGCAATCATGGACAATCTCACATAATTTTTTGTTTCTTAAACCACAAATAAGGTGTTCCAAGACTACCTTTCATATAGTCTCTTGTTTTTCATTTTCCACAGGTTCAAAAAGTTGTGATAGAGTAGACCCTAACAATTTTATTGTGTGTTATTGTAAACTTTGAAAGGTCAGATAAAATGAAATTCTGTCCCATATTGAATCAAAATATCTATCCCTAATCCCTATTATTTTATGCAAAAAAGTCCAAACTACCTTAGAGTGATGACATTCATTAAAGTAATGTTGGAGTGAGTCACAACTATCACAGTTAACACATTTTGAGGCAAAAGAGAAACCCTTTTTAGTTAGCATATCATCAAAAGGTAAAAGAGAGTTCATTAATCTCCACATTAATATGGACAACTTCCCTGGAATATGTTTGTTCCCCACTTGTGAGAGGGCAGCAACCACTGGTCCCCTTATTACGAAAATCTTGCAGGCAGATGATGCTGAGAAAGCTCCATTTGCTGCAGGTTTCCATACAAGCCTATCTTCATGATTATCTTTTATTTCATCTTCTTGTAATAAGATGATTTCACTGGTAGCCAAGTGAGGCTCCAAATCTATTAGGTATGTATCCTTATCAAGTATAAACTTGGATATAGTAATAGCTGGGAAAGGTAGAGCAATATGTGAAGGCCATTTATAAAATAGGGCACCATTCCCTAACCAATTTGAGTTCCAGAAACTGCTATTACCTGAACCATATAGAACCTGTGATTGATTATTACATTTTTCTGTGATTAGCTCAATGCTTGATCTTTTATGAGAAGTGTGGGTTGTATCAGTGAGTAACCACAGAAAGTTAGACCATAGAGATTTGTTTATTTGTAGCGTCCACCATAGTTTGGCTGATAATACTTTTACCGAGGCTAAAAGATTTTAATTCCTAATCCATTTTTCTTCTACAGGTAAGCAACATCTTTTCCAAGCTCTCCAATGCAGCTTATGGTTTCCCTCATCATTATCACCCCAAAAGAAATTTTCTACCAATGATTCTAATTTTTTAAGCACATGTCTTGTAGGTTTAATCACATTGAAGATATGTATAGCAAGAGAGTATAGGCTGTGATTAATCAAAGTAAGTTTACCTGCAAGTGAGAGCCATAAATTCTTCCAGTTAGATAGTCTACCTTCAAATTTATCCAATAATGGGGTAAAATGTTCATTCTTAATTTTCCCCAAAAAAATTGGTGTTCCTAGATATACCATTGTGTTTTCCCTTGATTCATACCTAGGATTATTCTAATTGAAAGTAATCTGGAATCTGTTATCCCCTTTTGGATGAAAAACTCACTTTTCTGGTAGTTTATATGCTGGCCAGAAGCTAATTCATAAGCTTTTAGAAATTTCTTCAGATTTCTTAGGTTCTTTGCATCTGCAGTTGTAAATAAAGCTGAGTCATCTGCGTACATTGTGTGAGTAGGTTGGCTAATCCTATTTGGAATGTTATATGGTCTAATCAGCCCTAAATTTACTACATACTTGAGAGTTCTAGAGAATGCCTCAGTTAAGATATTATAGAGAAAGGGTGATATAGGATCACCTTGCTTAATCCCTCTTGTAGAGCTAAAGAAACCTACAGGGCAGCCATTTATTAGTATTGAAAACCATGATGCACTAATGTTTGACATGATTAGATTCACAAAATTACCACTGAAACCAAATTGCATCATAATAGAGTTTAGAAAATCCCAAGAAACCCTATCAAGAGCTTTTTGTATGTCTAACTTTATAATGATATTAGGATCTCTGTTCTTCCTATTTAAAAATATGAAGAGCTCCTGCATATACAATATATTATCTGAGATTTTCTCTTCCTAGCATGAATGCAGATTGTTCCTTAGACATAATCTTATCCATTTTTTGTTTCAATCTTTCCATCATAATTTTTGAGAAAATTTTGTTAGTAAAGTTTGACAAACTGATGGGCCTATAGTCTGAGAAGGTAGAAGGATTTTTCTTTTTTGGAATAAAAGTAATCCAAGTTGAGGCTATGCTTTTGGGAATTTTAGTTCCACTAAAGATTTGATTACAGGCTCTAAGTGGATCATTCTTTATTATATTCCAGCTATAAGTGAAGAATACTCCACTGTAGCCATCAGGTCTAGGAGCACTGTTTCTTCCTAAACCAAACACTGCAGATTTTAATTCCTCCTTAGTTATGTGCCCTAGTAAATCTAAATTATCCTGTTCATTGATTAACGTGGGAATGTTTTGGAGAAAAAATTGTGCATTTTCACCAGTTATATCATTATTAGATTCAGTAAGCAGTGATTTAAAGAACTTAACACCCTCAGTTTGGATCTCTACAGAATCTGTTATCCAGGTACCATCTACAGTTTTGATTTTATTTATGCTCAGATTACTTAATCTCTCTGTACATGTCTTATGAAAATATGTAGTGTTTGAGTCACCTTCCTTAAGCCATTTAATTTTAGATTTTTGTTTCCAAAATAACTCGTGTTTCTTGGTTGCTCTAGTTAGAAGGGCTGTTTGTTTTTTAAGCTCAATGTAATTTTGTTCATTAGATAAATTCTGATAGTCCTTCTCAGCAAGACTTACCCTCTTCTCAGCTTCTCTTAAAATTTTGAAACTATCACCAAACTCAGACTTATTCCATTCTTTTAAAGTGATTTTTAGCCTTTTAAGCTTAGTAATTAAAACAGCCAGTGGGGATCCATTTGATGGTTTATTCCAGTCATTACTAATCACCTCAATGAATTCAGGTCGATTTGTCCACATTTCCTGGAATCTAAAAGTCTTAGGGTGGGAGATTTGATTGTTAAGAATGGTTAGAAGCAAAGGGTAGTGGTAAGAACCTGATCTATTTAGAATCTGTATGGATGAGTTTGGAAATAAGTTCAGCCAATCCAGGTTTTCTAAGGCCCTATCTAATTTTTTAAAGAGTGGATCTCTTTGCCTATTATTAGACCATGTAAATTCTGATCCTACTGTTTGAATCTCTAGTAGCTTAAAATCATTTATGAAATTCTTGAAATCAGTTATACTCCCTTGTGGTGGGATGTTCCTGCCCTTATATTCTGTTAAGTCTCTAATGGCATTGAAGTCTCTTATATAAATGGTGGGTGCAGCCTGGTAGTTTGTTAAATCTGCCCATAGGATCTTCCTGAGGTCCCTAGTTTGTTGAGCACATACAATTGCTGCATTCCATGATTCTAAGGTTTTAGTGTATGTAATAGTACAACCTAAGAATTGTGGATTATGATAAATGTTATTGATGTTAACTGTGTTATTCCACATTAACCATATTTTGTTATTTTGACATGCATTCCAGTTTTTGTAACCTAATGTCATACTGAGGTTTTTAAGATCAGAATTATGATGCATTGGTTCAATTAAACCTAAAATATCAATTTTATGCATTTTGATGATGTTATTAAGTCTATTCATTGCAGTACCATAACCTCTTATGTTCCAGATCAGAACCTTAGCTATTTTGTTGTGCTTATTCATTGGAATGCCTACTTCTAAGGGATGACCTAAGGAACATATTGATCCCTGTAAAGTAGTTCTTTTTCCTGCCTTTTCTATTGTCAATGAATTTATCATTTTGACCTTCTGGGATATCATCCTGATAGAGTAGGTCAGTTTCAGTTGCCTCTTCACTAGGAATAGAGTTACAGTCATAGTGGTGATCTAATTCATTATGCACAGAATTTCCAGTGGTTTTAGTGGCACTATTGTTATGAGATAGTTCAGAAAGAACCTGGCCTTTTATTACATATGTAAATGATGAGTCCTCAATCCTTGATGGTCTCATGTCTGAATGACTTGCTGGCTTACTGGAACCTATATCTTCTCTGGTATGAAGCTATAGAAACTTATATCTGTTTCCCTGTGAAATGAAAGTGAGATAGCTGGGAAATAATTATTAGGAGTATTAATGTAAAGGTCAGGGTTTGAGAAATGATTGTGAATCAGAAGATCATCTCTGGCAAATTGATGATCAGTCTTTATAGGGACTTTGATTAAGGAAGGGTTTTATAAAAATTGATTATGAGAAACTATTTTTTTCCACTCTTTTGTTTCTTGTAAGTATAGCAATTCTAATACCATTGCTCACATTTTATGTGCCATGATCGTGCAAGTTCTAGCTAATTATTTTTCAAATCACAAAATATATGGAATAATTATTAAATGTATAATAAAAAACAACGATTAATGGTGTTTTCAAAACATCTAGTTTTCAAATCTTATTGAATATTCCTTATTGAGCATGTTTAGCATAAAACACGAGTGTAGGTGTTGCTCCTTGGAAAACCTATGCTCCCTTGGAATCATGATCTTGTGCTTTAGAAATGTTTTCCAAAAACATATTATAGAGGGAATTAATGTGCTTTGTCTCACAAGAATTCATTTTCTATTCATCTTCGGGTAGCCTTTTTAGAGACTTTTGATTAAGTAAGGGTTTTATGAAAATTGATTATTAGAAAATCATTATCTTTTTTTGTACAATAATATCTCTTGTAAATATAGTGATTATAATACCTAAGCTCACAATTTGAATACTTTATAACATTACATGTGCCATGATCGTGCAAGCTCTGGAAAATTATTTTGCACATCTTAAAATATTTAGTATAATTCATAAACATATACTAAAAAATTGTGATTGATCAATATTTGTAAACGGCTATAATTCTAATATTATTTAATTATTTTTAATTATATTTTTACCTATAATTTACATTTTTTCCTTGTTGAGCATGTTCAGTGTAAAACGCGAGTGTGCATATTGTTTCCTCGTAAAATCTATTCTTCCTCAATAGCATGATCTTGTGCTTTAGAATGTTATCCAAAACATATTTTGAATAGAATTAATGTGCTTAGTCTCAAAAGCGATCAAGATGCTAGTCATCTTCATGTCAGTCTTTTAAGCGACTCCTATTAAGGAAGGGTTTTATGAAATTATTTTATTAGAAAATCTTTTTTTAGCACTCTAATGTTTCTTGTAAATATAGTAATTTTAATACCATTTCTCACATAGTTAATATTTAAAAATATTACACATGACATGATCGTGCAAGCTTTGGCAAATTATTTTACAAAGATAAATTTTTTTGGAATAATTATTATGTCTATTAAAAAATTACGATTAATCATGTTTATAAAACACCTACATTTCAATCTTATTGAATATGTAAGAATTACATTCTTACCATTTATTTACATTTTTATTTCTTATTTAGCATGTTTAGTGTAAAACACGAGCATGCGTGTTGTTCCCTCGCAAAACCTATGCTTCCTAGAAAGTATGATCTTGTGCTTAAGAATGCTATCTGAAACATATATTTGAGGGAATTAATGTGCTTAGTTTCACTATAATTCAATTTGCTAGTCATCTTCAGTCTAGTCTCTTTAGAGACTTTTGATTAAGCAAGAGTTTTATGAAAATTGATTGTTAGAAAAATATTTTCTTTTTTTGCACTATAATTATTCTTGTAAATATAGTAATTATATTACCTTCGCTCACAATTTGAAAATGTTTAAATAGTACATGTGCCATGATCGTGCAAGTTTTCACAAATTATTTTACACATCTCAAAAATATTTAGATGAATTTATAAATAAAAAACAAAAAACGTGATTAATCATATTTTAAAAATAAATATATTTCTATTATTATTTAGTTCTTTAGAATTATTTTTTACTTATAATTTACAAAGGAAATTCTTGTTGAGCATGTTTAGTGTAATACGAGGGCATGCATGTTCTTTCTTTGTAAAATCTATGCTCCCTCGCTAGAATGATATTTTGTTTTAGAAAGTTATCCAAAACAAACTTTGGAGAGACTTAATGTGCGCAGTCTCACAAGAATTCAAGTTTCTAGTCATCTTTAGGTGAGTCTTTTTTGCGACTTTGATTAAGGAAGGGTTTTATGAAAATTGATTATGAGAAAATCATTTTCTTTTTTTTTCACTCTAATGTTTCTTGTAAATATAGTAGTTCTAACACCATCACTCACAATTTTAATATGTTAAAATGTTTTAGGTGTCATGATCGTGCAAGGTCTGGAAAATTAATTTCAAAATGTTTGGAATAATTCTTAAATATATAATTTTTTATTAATCATGTTTTTAAAAAATCTAGATTTATAATTCTATTCAATATTTTGGAATTACATTTTTACCTTATATTTAAATTTTTTATCAAGCATGTTTAGTGCAAAACACGAGCGTACACGTGGTTTCCTTGCAAAACCTATGCTCCCTAGCAAGTATGATCTTGTGCTTTAGATTGTTATCTAGAAAATATTTTGGAGGGAATTAATGTGCTTGTCTCACAAGAATTCAAGTTGCTAATAATCTTCAGGTTAGTCTTTTTAGAGACTTTTTACTATGTAAGGGTTTTTTGATTATTTATCATAAGAACATATATTTATTTTTTTTGCATTGTAATTTTTCTTGTAAATATAGTGATTAGATTACTTTCTCTCATAATTTGAATAAGTTAATATATTACAATTGCCAAGATCGTGCAAGCTCAAGCAAAATATTATACTCATCCCCAAATATTTATAATAATTTATAAATATATAATAAAAAATTGATCAATCATGTTTTTAAAATGATATAATTATAATATTATTTAATTATATTGATATATAGTTTTACCTTCTATTTATGTTTTTCTTCTTCTTGAGCATGTTTATTTTAAAATGCGAGCGTGCACGTTGTTTCCACGTAAATATATGCTCCCTCGCTAGCATGATTTCGTGCTTTATAATGTTATCTAAAACATATTTTTGTAGAGAATTAATGTTCGAAGTCTCACTAGAATTCAAGTTTCTAGTCATCTTCAGGTCAGTCTTTATAGGGACTTTGATTAAGGAAGCGTTTTATAAAAATTGATTATGAGAAACTCATTTTCTTTTTTTGCAATCTATTGTTTCTTGTAAGTATAGTAATTCTAATACCATTGCTCACATTTTATGTGCCATGTTATTTTGGAAATCACAAAATATTTGGAATAAATATTAAATTTATAATAAAAAAACTATGATTAATGATGTTTTCAAAACATCTAGTTTTCAAATCTTATTGAGTATTTTAGAATTATATTCTTACATCTTTTGCATTTTTTTCCTTATTGAGCATGTTTAGCGTAAAACACGAGCGTAGGTGTTGTTCCTCGCAAAACCTATGCTCCCTAGCAATCGTGATCTTGTGCTTTAAAATGTTATCCAAAATATATTTTGGAGGGAATTAATGTGCTTTGTCTCACAAGAATTCAATTGATAGTCATCTTCGGGTAGCCTTTTTAGAGACTTTTGACTAAGTAAGGGTTTTATAAAAATTGATTATTAGAAAATCATTATCTTTTTTTATTGTAATATTTCTTGTAAATATAGTGATGATAATACCTAACTCACAATTTGAATACTTTATAATATGACATGGGCCATGATCGTGCAAGGTCTGGAAAATTATTTTGCACATCTAAAAATATTTAGTATATTTCTTAATCACAAAATAAAAAATTGTGATTGATCAAGTTTTGTAAATGGCTATAATTATAATATTATTTAATTATTTTGAATTATATTTTTACCTATAATTTACATTTTTTCCTATTTGAGCAAGTTCAGTATAAAACGCTGAGTGTGCATATTGTTTTATCGTAAAATCTATTATCTCTCAATAGCATGACCTTGTGCTTTAGAATGTTATCCAAAACATATTTTGAATAGAATTAATGTGTTTAGTCTCACAAGCTATCAAGTTGCTAGTCATCTTCAGGTTAGTCTTTTATGCGACTATGATTAAGAAAGGGTTTTATGAAAATTGATTATTAGAAAATCACTTTATTTTTTAGAACTCTAATGTTTATTGTAAATATAGAAACTTTAATACCATTTCTCACAAAGTTAACATTTTAAAATATTACACATGCCATGATCGTGCCTTTGGAAAATTATTTTACAAATATCCAAATATTTGGAATAATTATTATGTATATTAAAAATTGTGATTAATCATGTTTTTAAAACATCGACATTTAAAATCTTATTGAATATGTAAGAATTATATTCTTACCATTTATTTATGTTTTTATTTCTTATTGAGCATGTTTAGTGTAAAACACGAGCATGCGTGTTGTTCCCTCGCAAAACCTATGCTCCATAGAAAGTGTGATCTTGTGCTTAAGAATGCTATCCGAAACACATATTTGAGGGAATTAATGTGCTTCATCTCAATATAATTCAAATGGTTAGTCATCATCAAGTTAGTCTTTTTAGAAACTTTTGATTTATGAAGATTGATTATTAGAAAATTATTTTCTTTTTTTGCACTATAATTATTCTTGTAAATATAGTAATTATATTACCTTCGCTCCGAATTTGAATATGTTAAAATAGTACGTGTGCCATGATTGTGCAAGTTTTTGCAAATTATTTTTGCACATCTCAAAATATTTAGAGTAATTTATAAATAAATAATAAAAATGTGATTAATCATATTTTTAAAACAAATACCATTCTAATATAATTTAATTATTTAGAATTATTTATTACCCATTATTTACAAAACAAATCTTGTTGAGCATGTTTAATGTAATACTAGAGCATGCTTGTTCTTTCTTCGTAAAATCTATGCTACCTCGCTAGCATGATCTTTTGTTTTAGAAAGTTATCCAAAACAATTTTTGGAGCAACTTACTGTGTCTAGTCTCACAAGCATTCAAGTTGCTAGTCATCTCCAGATCAGTTTTTTTTTTGTGACTTTGATTAAGGAAGGGTTTTATGAAAATTGATTATGAGAAAACCATTATCTTTTTTTGCACTCTAATGTTTCATGTAAATATAGTAATTTGAATGCCATTGCTCACAATTTTATTGTGTCAAAATATTTCAGGTGTCATAATCGTGCAAGGTCTGGAAAATTAATTCACAAATCTCAAAATGTTTGGAATAATTCTTATATATATATATATTTTATTAATCTTGTTTTTAAAACATCTAGATTTCAAATCTTATTCAATATTTTAGAATAATATTCTTACCTTTAATTTTAATTTTTTCCCCTTATTGAACATGCTTTGTGCAAACCACGAGCGTACGCGTGGTTTCCTCCCAAAACCTATGCTCCCTAGCAAGTATGATCTTGTGCTTTAGAATATTATGTAGAAAATATTTTGGAGGGAATTAATGTGCTTCATCTCACAAGAATTCAAGTTGCTAATAATCTTCTGGTTAGTCTTTTTAGAGACTTTTTATTATGTAAGGGTTTTATGATTATTTAGGATAAGAAAATCATGTTTTTTGTTTTTTTATTGTATTGTTTCTTGTAAATATATTGATTATTATTTTTTAATTAAACATTCACCATTGGTGGATGGGAGAAATTTATTGGGCTCTCCAAACCCCATATAGTGATTATATTACTTTCTCTCATAATTTGAATAAGTTAAATTATTACATGTGCCAAGATCGTGCAAGCTCAGGTAAATTATTTTACTCATCTCCAAATATTTAGAATAATTTATAAATATATAATAAAAAATTGATTAAACATGATTTGAAAACCGCTACAATTCTAATGTTATTTAATTATTTTGACATAAACTTTTACCTACTATTTACATTTTTCTTCTTCTTGAGCGTGTTTATTTTAAACGCGAGTGTGCATGTTGTCTCCACATAAAATATATGCTCCCTCGCTAGCATGATCTTGTGCTTTATAATGTTAACTAAAAATATATTTTTGTAGAGAATGAATATTCCAAGTCTCACAAGAATTCAAGGTTCTAGTCATCTTCAGGTCTGTCTTTTTAGGGACTTTGATTAAGGAAGGGTTTGCAAAAATTGATTATGAGAAACTTTTTTGTTGCACTCCATTTTTCTTGTAAATATAGTAATTATAAGACCATTGCTCACATTTTATGTGTCATGATCGTGCAAGTTCTGGCTAATTATTTTGCAAATCTCAAAATATTTGGAATAATTACTAAAGGTATAATAAGAAAACTATGATTAATGATGTTTTGAAAACATCTAGTTTTCAAATATTATTGAGTATTTTAGAATTATATTCTTACATCTTTTGCACTTTCTTTCTTATTGAGCATGTTTATCGTAAAACACAAGCATATGTGTTGTTCCTCGCAAAACCTATGCTCTCTAGCGATCATGATCTTGTGCTTTAAAATGTTATCCAAAACAGGGGCGGAGCCAGGATGAATTCGTGGCGGGGGCTTATATACAAAGGAGAAAAAAAATCGCCAATTTTACCCATTGTGGCGGGGGCTGAAAAAAAAATTTAAAAAAATTTACCCTAAAAATCCCCAAATTTTTTTTCTTGGCGGGGGCTGGAGCCCCCTCCAGCCCCCATGTGGATCCGCGCCTGATCCAAAACATATTTTAAAGGGAATTAATGTGCTTCATCTCACAAGATTTCAAGTTGCTAGTCATCTTCAGATTAGTCTTTTTAGGGAATTTTGATTAAGCAAGGGTTTTATGAAAATTGATCATTAGAAAATAATTTTCTTTTTTTGCACTTTTTTATTCTTGTAAATACAGTAACTATATTACCTTCGCTCTCAATTTTAATATGTTAAAATAGTACATGTGCCATGATTGTGCAAGTTTTTGCAAATTATTTTACACATCTCAAAATATTTAGAATAATTTATAAATAAATAATAAAAATGTGATTAATCATATTTTTTTAATATAAATATAATTCTAATATAATTTATTTGTTTAGAATTATTTTTTACCCATTATTTACAAAACAATTTCTTGTTGAGCATGTTTCCCATAATACGAGAGCATGCATGTTCTTTCTTCGTAAAATCTATGCTACCTCGCTAGCATGATCTTTTTTTAGAAAGTTATCCAAAACAATTTTTGGAGTGACTTAATGTGCCTAGTGTCACAAGCATTCAAGTTGCTAGTCATCTCCAGGTCAATGTTTTTTGCGACTTTGATTAAGGAAGGGTTTTATGAAAATTGATTGTGAGAAAATCATTTTCTTTTTTTGCACTCTAATGTTTCTTGTAAATATAGTAATTCGAATAACATTGCTCACAATTTTATTGTGTTAAAATATTTCAGGTGTCATGTTCGTGCAAGGTCTGGAATATTAATTTACAAATCTCAAAATGTTTGGAATATTTCCTGAATATATATATATATTTTTATTAATCATGTTTTTAAAACATATAGATTTAAAATCTTATTCAATATTTTAGAATTATATTCTTACCTTATATTTTCATTTTCCCCCCTTATTGAACATGCTTTGTGAAAAACACGAGCGT
>JAULKK010313313.1:0-11807 GCA_032355705.1 Rubia peregrina
CAAGAAGAAGGAAGAAAAATCAAATGCTGTTTTTGGCATCCGTCGCGAGTCGCGACACCCTGGTTGCGAGTCGCGACGGACAATTGGCCAGAATTAATTGTCCCTTTTCTTGTACAATAAATAGCACACTTTATCCTTTTCTCTTCCCTCTCTTCTTCTTCCCAATTTCAGAATTCAAAACCCTAGTTTTCTTCCATTTCCCCTCTTAGTTTTATCTTGAATTTATGTTTAATTTACTTGTGATGTTAGTAGCTAAAATTAGTCTTGGGATCAACTGTTTAAGACTTCCAAGCATATGTCTTGAGAACTCTTTACGAGCTATTTGATACTTTTAGTATATTAGTAGCTTGTTTCATATTTAGTAGATTTACATTGCTTGCTAATTAACTTGTCTTTAATTTCTTAACTTAGAAAAATCCAACTACCTCCCCCCCTCGTGCTTTCTTATATATGTGTACATCTATATCCATCCTAGTATCCACCCTTATATGCATGAACCCTTAGGAAGATCATTCTTCTTCGTGGACGACCCCGATTTGCCACTATCTACTTAGTTGTAGGTGGTAAATGGTGCTGGTCCTATTGTTTTTCCAGTCATCGTTCTTCCAGGTCTATTTTAATTTTTCGGCACTAATTTCAACAACTATGTAAAACTATGTTATTCAAATTTGAAATAATATTAATTTAAATATATTTAACGTTCAGTCTATAAACATTTCAATTAAATTTTATTTCAATGTTTTTATACACCGTATGCAAAGTACGTTACATGAAACAATAATAATTTAGTAATGGCCATTTCAATAAGAAAAATCAGAATTAGACACCAATCATCATAAAATCAGAATCAGAATCTTGGAAGATATGTAATTATCTTCATGTTATCTCATAATATCAATCTTCAATATATTTGATCTCACTTTCGGAGTGATTGCTACCCACATGTCTGGATCGTTAACCAAACCCGGAACAAAATCCGCATATATTAAACAATGTATATGTCACTAGTTTAATGAGCCACAAACAACATGGGAATCATAAATGTTCGATCTAAATGTCCACAAACAACATGAGCAACAATGAGCGTTTTATTAATAACGAAACTTTTTATAGTGAACATAGAATTCCACAAGTTGTTACAGCTAAACATCTTATACTCTAAAGTAATCATTTACAATTTCCTTTAGACCTTACACTAATCACCACAAAATTAAAATTGTGGTGTCACTAAAGACTCGGAAAAATTAAATAGCTAATGATGAAATGTAAATGCGACATCGGGGTATCGTGATTATTGTCAAGGCATGCCCGAAGATATTTTTGGTTTGGGCCACTTGTCTATTTTGGCCCACTCATGAGCAGATACAAAGTCACATGATTATCGGTCTTTTGTTGAATTGGTCGATGGGGTTGCGACATCGCCTATTGCCGATTAGGTTCGATCTAGGCCTTGGCCCAAATATTTAATATTAGGGCTCAAACATATGTTTGGGCCAAAATATGTGTACTGCGACGTCACACTAAGATCTCTCTTCCTATCTTTCCATACGACATTGTCTGCGACGTCGCATGTTTGATAAAATGATTGCGTTCCACCTCGGGTATAAAAGCTGCCCAATGACCAACCCTTTCATATATGCAATCGATGACGTCACACGAACGTGAACCAAGGTAATTCTTTTCCCCAAATTTCATAATGGTTTTTTTTGTCTTTGAGGTACTTCTTTAGTTCTCCATTGCATGATTTTACAATATTCAGAACGCATGAGCTGTTGTGTTTTCAGATTTTGGGTTTATTCAATTTGGTTTGGGACTTGTTCACAAATTCTTGCATAGGGCTAGGGTTTCGGAAACTGTTTTGGCACTCAATCTTGCTACTTGTTAATGGAATTTTACTTAAGCATGTTTGGCAGTTGATATTTTTTTTGAGATTATAGGTGTTTAGGTCCATTCGTGTCCCAGTCGCCCAGTATTTTGGTGCAACAGACATGTAGGTGTGACATCGTAAATTCATACACATGAATATGAAATTTTGCACAAAATACATTGGTTAAGCCGATAAATCTGTGACTTGATTGTGAGGTCAGTTCTTACCCAAGTATGAGAGTTAAGCTTCTATGGCGGTACTGCTAGGATAGTTTGCCTCCACGGGTTGCTGAGAATGACCAATCTTGGGCGCTTGACCCTAACTGAATGGTGGAGAAGTACTTCAAAGTTAAAGTGTAGAACGGGTTCATTCAACCAAGGAGGATCAAGATTGATTCCCTCAATCTTGAGTAAAGGATTATGTACAATATAATTGTAAAAATTCTTATCCTGGTCGGACATCTTTAAGAGTGCACTATCAACGGGGCCATTATGTACTACCCACCTTGTGGACAAGAAGGTAGTAAACCATGTGTACACCATCATCAAGGAGATGCACCAAGTGGCCATCGCAAGAAAGATTTGGACACTCCCATATGGCAACGTCATCACAACCATTTTGGAGAAGCAGAAGGTTCCGATCAAACCGAAGGCAAAGATCCATCCAAAGTACTACGATGCAAACTACTTTGGGTAGAAGCATAGGCATTGGGAGGCGTGGACATGAATTGATTGCAATGTACCCACAGGAAATCGGAAAGTGCTTCTGACAACCGGGACTGAGGCAACTCCACCGGCTTCCACAACAGAGGATTCTGCCACCACTAGTACTCCAACCCAGCAATCGGGTATGAAAGTTTATAGGTTTTATAGTTATTCCAAAATATTCATTGTTTACATTTTATAATTTTAACTTATTATTTCCCCCAACAGGCCTTAAACATAGCTCCTAGGACATCCTCATGAAAGACGTGGCCGAGACGAAGACCTTGGTGCAGTGCATAAACTGGACTGTGCAAAAAGATTTTGAATGAATTGGCAAAGCTGAAGTATATGATTGCCAGAGCAATCAATGCACTTGGGGATAAGGTGCATGGAGATGATGAGGATGGCATGACAATGAAAGATGATGAAGAAGGTTCTGGCAACAAGGATACCGACTCTTCCACTGAAGTGTCAGATTGAAAAAATTTGTCGGTAGACGATATCCCAACCCAATCTCCACCCCATTGATTTCCGTGATTCTTATTTTGACGGCATGATGCTGACTTTTTCTTTGGATTTTATTGGGATATTTTGTCTTTTTCTTGATAAATTTTAATTTGTGAGATGTTTCAAGGATATTGTATGCATGGTAGCAGTATTAGTCTTTACAATTTAGTTTCATTATATTTGACACTAGATTTTGTAAACTTGGGATGAGACCATTTCTTGGTACATTCCAATTTATGGCTGTATTAGTTATCCATTGTTCATTTATTAGGTATGATGAAGAAGTCCGACTTTGTACATCATTCGTACACATGATGTCGAGTTAACCGACATGTTATCGACTAAGCTGCTACGCCGCATAATTTAATTGGATTTAGGCACTGGTTTGGAGTGATGGGCATGTACGACATCGCTAGTCCTAATATGAAATGTCGCTTTGACATTGAGATAAATTCGGTGCACTTGACCATGTGTGCAAAGTCGTTCCACTAGAAATTGACTATTGCTACTAGGTCATAACCATGTTGCCGACATCACAACTACATTGTCATACTTATTACTTTGCATTTGTAAATTATTTAGCGAGGTTACCACAGATGAGCGGTAAAAAAGCAATTATTTACCTCAGTTATTTTTTAACCGAGGCCAAAAATATTATTTACTTAAAAAAATAACCAAGCTAAAATGGGTGAAGCAATAGGTCCAAATTCTTGTAGTGATATGAAGGAGCCCTGGTAAATAAGAAAAATTACCTTCGCTCACATATAGTATAGAGATACTTACTTTGGCATCGAAGCACAATCCTAGATCCAATCTAGGAGGTTCTTGTAGGAGCAATAATCTAGGAATTACGCCACTAGAGGTTGCCGCTGTAGTTCAAGAAGTTTGTACAACATTAAAAGGAAGTATACATTTAGTAATAAGGGGGTCGATATATAATATGTGTTTCTTTTTATTTTAATCGTTGTAAATTAACATAAAATCTTTTTAAGTCACCTAATTAGATAGATTATTTTATAATTAATGAAGTGATTTGAAGTTTATTTTATTTATTGCAGTGAGGTTCCAATAATTATGAAAACCTTTTAAAAGATATTTCACAATATAATTGTCGTAATTGGTTGAACTTTTAGACGATCTGACAGGTTTCTTTGCATATAAATAACATATAGAAAGTCTTAAAAAATGTGATCATTTTTAAGGGATAGGATAGGTCAAGGACTTGATTGCAAAATGTGGTTCATTTCGTAATGAACAGAAATTGATGGCTTCATATAAATATCATCTTTCTCGCAGAAATTTTTATTTTTTCATTTTTCTCTCTCTCGCAGACTTTATCTTTCTCTCACATCATCTTCCTATCGCAACTATATCGCAACCTCCACCAGATCTCATAACTTCCATTTCCTCTCGTAGCCTCCACAACTGTTGTTCCACTATAGTTTTTCTCTCGTAACCTCCGTCGTCGGTGGATTTTCCATATTCTACTCTCGTAACCTCGGTTGCTGTCAGTTTCTCCTCCCCTTGTAACCATTACCAATTCTTCTATAGCTCTATAATCTCCATTTCGACTTCTTCTCTACCAATTCTCTATTTTTCAATGTCGATTCTGGTTAATTAGATTGTTTATTTGAGATTTGGCTGTGATGTGGAGATTTTCTTCTGGACGAACATAATCTTTACGATCAATACATGATAGCTTGATTATCTTATATACCTACAAACAAAGTCCCTGGGGGTTTGATGCTCAAGTCATTTTTAGCTTACTTCATAATTTTTTCTGGGAAAATGCCATTACCTTTTCACTATTCCCAACCTTCATATCTAGCTGATAGATCATGTGATCATGGCCAACATTGTCCCCATTTTCAAGATGGATATTGGTCTTGTTTAGATTATCATGGATATTGATCCTCTTTCTTCTCATGGTGAGATGCACCTTGCATTCCGTGGACTGTTTTTTGTGCTCACCGTTCTGGTCCGCTGATGCGAGGTGTTAACTTTGTGTTTATAATTCACTTGGTTTGGGGAGGTGTATACCATTAGCTCCCCAACCAATAAGTCACAGTGAGCTAAGTTGGCACACTCTTTATTAGAACGAGAAAAGTTTAATAATGAGTGGGGATGGCAAATCGGTGGACTGGTAAAATATGGGTTGGGTAATACAGGTAATTAAAAAATATGGGTATGACCCATATTAACCCATTTTGATGGGTCAAAAATGGTTCGTGTCAAAATGGGTTGGGTTGAAACCCGCCGGTAAAAAATATACAACTCACGGATTGAAAATGGGAAACCCAGATTTCAGCCCATATATGAACCTATATTAGTTATATGCCAACCTATATGGGTGAAATCCGTGGGCTTCAATCCATATTTTGACCCATATGGGTAAACCCGCGAATTTCAACCATATTTTGACCCATGTGGGTTTATATACCAACCATATAGGTAAACCCGCAGACTTTAACCCATTTGGGTAAACCCACGGTCAACCCTCAAACCTAACCCGCCCAACTCATATTGTTCAATTACCTAATAACCCATTACCCATTTAACTCATTACCCATTTACCCATACCCACCTGGGTTTAACAATAGACAACCCGCTTGAACTGTGGTTTGCGGGTCTATTTTACCACTCGTAATCATGAGTTGGATTAATGAAGAGAATTTAACAGCTTTGTTAAGTTGTGATGGAAAGTCAGAGACTAAGTGAGTATAGACTCTTTGGATAAAGATACATGGGGATATGTGACAAAACCTTCAATTTATCTTTTTTTCCAGAAAGAAGTTGTTAGTGGCACAAGAATTTAGAGGTAAAATTGAAATATAAAAGGAGTGCTAAGGGTGAAATAACGCCAGTGTATCTAACAGTTATTTAAAGATTTGTTCTAAATAAGGTTCTTAGTTTCTAAATAGTTGAAGGGGAATATAGATAATCTCACATTTTCCAACTTTATTATCTACAATATTCAAGGATGGCGAGCGCAAATTGTAATAGTGTTTTTACCGTAACCGATATAGCTGGGTTGATGGATTATCATCCATGTTTGTCTGATTGTGAGATTAGGGTTCCTTGTCTTTGCGATGCCGTGATGAGGTAATTTCCTGGTATGTATGGTGTGAACGAGCGCCAGTTGCAGTATGGCCTAACCTTGCCTCTCCAAGATTACCTTTTCAGCACCGTGGAGGCTTATGGGATTTCTCTTTCTCATTTTCATCCTCAGGGGGTTTCCATACTGGTTGACTTTGAGCAAGTGTGTCGTGGAGCCATCAAACTTTTTAGTGTGATTTTTTTTGTATATTTGATCATTTCCATACTGGTGGACATGACTGAATTCTGGGTGACTTTTATACCTGTAATCTCAAAGGTTGAACGCGTGCAGTGGATTCTTGACTACTATGGATATTGGCATGACAAAGTTGTATTGAAAGCCAACATACATGGAGAAAGAAATTCAAATTTCAAAATTGGCGAGAGTCCCCACTATCTTGTCTTGCTATCAGTTATCAAATATATATATTTATATGTTTGATAAGATAATAAAAATAAAAGTTCAAAACTAAACAAAAACTATTAGCAAGTCGTTGGGCGCACTATACGGTCTACGCACGAACCTTGTGTGCATTTTGTGTTCCCTGTCGCCCGATGCGTGTCCGACCTGCTACATTTTGGCATTTCAATTTTTTCTTCTTATCCTTGTATATTATAAATAGTCCATCTTATGTATTTAGAGAGAACTCAACATTTTGAAGAGAAAATCCTAGGTTCTACATCTTTGCTTCATTTCTTTACATGTTTCTGGCTATATTTGTATTTATGATTATGATTTTGTTATGGTAGGATAATCTGACTTTGGAAAAATTGATTAGCACATATAACTTTATTACAAGGCATTGAATGTTCCTACTACTTTTACACTGGTTATCAATTTGGTTCTTTGAATTTATTGGGCATTTGATGCATGAATTAACTGGATTATACATTTAGTAATTTTTGTGTGCTAATAATTTGATATTTTTAAAAAAATTATATAATATTGTTAATCGTAATGGAAATGGCGGATGCCATCTAGTGTAGTGGGAAATGGAAAAAATATGTATCTTGCGCTGTAGAGAATAATGAAGGATTAGGTTGTGTGCCATTCTAATCCGGTGGTGTTTCGAATAGTCTACGTTGTAATGGTGATTGCCGATACTAGGCTCATAAAAGCAAGTCACACTTTTCTTTTTCCAATCCCTGTCGGCGGGTGGGGAAACGCCACCAAAAAAATAATCCATTTGGGAAATTGTGATTTAGAAATTATGCAGAAGAAATTTTAATTATTGTACACTAAGAGCTTTGAATTTTTTTTAAAAAAATTAGCAGGTCAATGTCCTGTGCATAAGCATGCAGACCATGGCGCACTACATGGTCCGTGCACGATCCTTCTATGTAACAATTCTACTTTTCTCTTACATATTTAATTCTATTAATAATATTTAGATATTTTAAAATATATTATTGATGAGGTACGATGATGACCACCCAATTCGCATATCATCATACTTAGAATTTAAGTTATATTATTTAGCAACTAATTCTTGAATAATGATATAATAACTAATGATAAAAAAAGTTATCAACTCTTATTGTTTTTACACTTATGAAATGAAAATCCACTTGGGCGGAATGACTTTTTCTTATTGTATACTTAGAGCAGGAGCTGGGTCGGGGGTGGGGTGCGCGCCAAGGGGAGGCCTAGATTCGCTTAAGAGGAATGTTTTTAGGCATGGAGGCTGAGAAGAACCAACGTGAGGGGAATGCCCAGATTTGTGGCGGCTAAGCCCTACGGAAAAGGTGGGAACCTAGTTGACAGTCGTGATGGAGAAATGACTTATTAAGTTCGTTCAAATGGGGTGTGAGATAGAGCAGTGAAGCGAGCAGTCGCTATTTGGTATGCACGTTCATCTTGATTAGGAGGATGGCTCTCCTTAACGAGGGGTACTTAGGAAAATAAAGGAGGTGCAGTGGGTGAACGGGCAACCATTTCTACCCCCCTCCTTCGGACCTTTACGGTCTGACTAGTGCACATCTAGGGACTTTAAGTAGCTAGTTATCTATGTAATAGGCTTACGAATAATTAGTTTTAGTTCTTCCTAGGGGAATCTTCGTAGTTAGAAAGGGATTTTTGGTGTTATCCTTAATTTTTGTATGGATATAATATTAATAAATATTTTTTGATATGAATATCCTTACAAAGATACTGTTTGTAATGTTTAGAAGCACTCATCGACGGGTGAATTGGAGCACCTTCTTTAAATAAACCAAACACACTCAAAATCTACTGATGAACACAACTTGAACTTTAGTAGCACAAGGCCTAATTCACAAACCAAGCACCACTTTCATACTTTAACACAAAAAGGACTAGTTTTTAGCATTAACTCAAAATCACAATAACTTAGCGGTTTAAAAGCTTAAATAAGAAAGAGAAAAGTACTTCTATAACCCTACCTACTTGACATAAGTGTCAATATAACTCTCAAATAATTTTAAGTGCAGATATAACCCTACCTAGTTGATGCAAGTGCCAATATAACCCTCAAACCCCATTTCCGCCGGACCACTACCAGACCACCGCGGACCACCACGGACCACCGCGGACCGGTCCGGCGGTCCGGTGAAAATGGGGTCTGAGGGTTATATTGGCGCTTACATGAACTAGGTAGAGTTATATCTGCACTTCAAATTATCTGAGGGTTATATTGGCACTTATGTCAAGTAGGTAAGGTTATAATGGTATATATCCCAATAATAAATGAGTGTAAACTTGAAATATGATGTACTTCATTAATAAAAGGTTGAATAAAAATGTTGAAGAGCATCCTCTATTTATAGTATATAGGTTCGGCCACAAGAAAGACAAAGAAGATAGGATTTGGTAAATCCTAACAGAAACTAAAATAAATTATGGATGCTTTAAGAAGTTCAAACCAAATTAAACTAAATTTCATAATTTTACCTAAATTAAGGCCAAATTCATCATCTGAATCCTAGCTTAACTCTGCATTATCCTATCTTACCAAATCTTCACTAACCTCTCCAAATTAGATAAAATATAATCTTACCAAATCTAATCATATTAAATTGATCTTCTAAGGCCTAAATGAAGCCATTAATCATCTCAAGTTGGGCCTAACAAGAAGGAGATTATCATGGGCCAAAATATCATAAAACCTAAACTAAAAAAAGTTGTAAAGTGTTGTTGAACTAGCCCACGAAATGATCGTCCAGCTGATTCTTTTACGATGCTTCATCAATCTTCATCTTCATGACTTTAATCCTTGGAAACAAGATTGATATTAATCCGGCATATCTCCCTTGTGATCTTCGAATCTTCATCATGAATCTTCCTTGTAAATGCATTTAAGGTCGCATCTCTAAGTTTCCTCATTGACCTAGTCGTAGGACTTGCCAAATCACTTAAAGTATCTCGAACATGACCTTTGAATATTTTATCAATCCTTGGTATGTCTTCATCTTTGGAGTTATCCTTGAAAATTTGCAACATTCCCTCTATGGTCGAAAGGTTTCTTCCTCGAAACTTAATCATCCTCAAAAGTAAATGGAGATAAATCAGTAACATTGAACGTAGAACTAACACCATAGTCTCCAGGAAAATAACCATTGAATATCATGTAGCTCATGTTCATACACAGAATAGTCTAAATGATTGTCCATAAAATGCCTTCAATTAGTTGTGTAACCAATGTTGTTGAGAAATAAATTCCCAGTGTCAGCTTGGGATCTTGCTATACTTCATGCAACAACACTAGTCCATAAAAGGCCAAAAAAATATAATAAGTTTTCCCCCAATAAATGGTTTTTGGTCAGGAACCAAACATATCCCATCTTATGATTTTTGGACGTGTGGTATATGTACCGATTGCTCCACCACAATGTAAAAAAGGGGCCTCATAGATGACTAGGAATATATGTTGGGTAGAATCACCATCAATTATTAAATATATCAAACCAACGATGGACTGTTCGTTTTGCTGATTATCATTTAAGGGAGTCAGTTTTCCCAAAATTAGGGGGAGAGAAACACAACCGGTAAAGCAAATAAAATGTAATGAACTATCACATTATCATTTTGATCCTCGTACAACACAATGTGAACTATAAGTTCAAAAGATAATTTATTTGTCAAGATTAGAAAATTAATTTCCAGATTCTTTTACTGACCTAAAACGTGTGACATATTTACATGTGTCGGCTTTTAATGCTCCTGTATAAATTGATGTCCTTGAAGTACTACCTACCATTGGAAATGAGACAAAGGCACAAATGAAAAGAGTTAGGCCAGTTGGTTCCAAAGACAAAAATTCTCATAAGCGAAAAGAAGCAAACATTGCAGATGGTAAAAACAAGGTGAAAATTCATGAACATTTTTCTAAGATTCCAAAAGAATCTTACAATATAACTATATATGAACTTCCCAAAAAAGTTAGGGTACCCCAAAATATTGATAATGAAGAGATCTCAATTAAATATGTCATCTCGGTGTAAAATCGAACCGAAACAAAATCAGCGTCGATGATAAATTTATATATGCTGCATCAAGTGCCATAATGAATGAAAACGAGGATCATGAGAAAACTTCTGTGGAGGAACATAGATGTAGAAATGATTAGCCAAAATGGAAGATGCAATCCAACTTGAATTGGATACCTTGGGAAAACGAAGAGTCTTTTGAAAAACATCATAAACGCCTGAATATGTGTGGCCCGTGGGTTATAAATGAGTCTTTGTGCGAAAGAGAAATGAGAATGATAAAATCGTGCGCTATAAGGCACAAATTGTCGCATAAGGTTTTCCCAAAGATCGGGAATTTATTTTGAGGAGACGTATTCTCCCGTGGTTGATAAAACTAATTTTTGTTATTTACTTAATCTGGTAGCAAATAAATACCTTGAAATAAGCTAAATGGATGTAGCAAGTTCCTATTTTTATAGCTCGCTTGACAATGATATTTATATGAAAATTCTGGAAGGATTGCAATTGCAAAAGGAATGTAATTCTTGTTCTCGATAACTTTATTTAATCAAGTTGGGTTGAAACAAGCTGGGCATATGTGATATAATCACCTTGGTGAATATCTAATGGAACAAGTTTATTAAATTGACCCGATTTTCCCTTGTGTATTCTCAAAATGACCGAGCTCAGAGTTTGTTAATATCGCAGTCTATATGACTGAAACTCCAGAAGAGATCCAAAAGTCTGCTGAATATTTTAAAATTGAATTTGAAATGAAAGATCATTGGAAGATTTTTTTTGTCTTGGGTTGTAGATTGAACATTTTGAAAATGATATTTTTCTGAATTAGTCTTATTACATTGCTAAAGTGCTTAAGGGATTTATATTGATAAAACACACCCCTTGAGCATGCCTATAGTTGTGAGATCATTTGATGTGAAAAAAATATCCAGTTCGACCCTGTGAAAAGGATGAAGAACTTGGTTCAGCAGTATCATATCTCGGCGCTTCTGGGGCTTTGATGTATTTTGAAATTCATACTCACCCTTACATAGCTTTTTGCAATGAATGTAGTAGCAAGATATAGGTCCTCTCCTACAAGGAGGCATTGGAATGGTATTAAGAAAATATTTTGATACCTTCAGGGTACGATTGACTTGGTGAGTTTCTTGACCAATCTCGTGGGATAACTAACCATTCTATAT
>JAULKK010313331.1:0-11807 GCA_032355705.1 Rubia peregrina
ATTGCCAATCAATTAATCCATGAGATACACGTGTCTTTACAATCTCTCCAAATTAATCCATCACACGTGACTTTACAAGGTCGTTCCCCAGGATATTGGTGTATGTTACCCGTCATTTCAAATTTATAAGAGCCATCCTGCAAATCGTTAAATGATGAAGCCAAAGAAAGGATCAGCCTTAATCGTCATTTTCGAATTCTTGCTCTTCTGGATATGTACCTTTATTATTTGCACTTCTTATATTTACGACACTATACCATTTTGTTTTAACTTTATAAAATAAATCTACCTCTCTCTCCCCCCTCTATCTGGGATGCTTGACCTAAAAAGATGGGTAGATGTGGTGTTAGGCATAAAGCGAAAAAGGTGAAAGAGTAATTTCCTGTGAGAAAAAATGTATTACTACTCAAAATATATAGAGTGCAGAAGAAAAACTAGTACTAGTAAAACTCTATTCTAGTCAACAACTATAATCATACCATAACAAAAATACTAATCATATCTAATTAGACACTTGACTTATTCCAACACCCCTCTCTTCTCAAGCGAAGCATCGGATGCTCAGCGACACAAAGCTTAGATATGAAAAACTTGAAAAGTGGACGTGAGAGCGCTTTGGTGAAGATGTCCGCAATCTAAAGAGCAGTAGCAACATGAGCAACACGTAGCTCACCAGAAGCAACCAACTCTTGAGAGAGAAAAATGATAGTCAATGTCGATGTGTTACGTACACTTGTGAGCAACTGGATTATGTGCCAAGAAGATAGCACTACCGTTATCGCATAACAGCAGCGAAGAACCAGAAAGAAGAACATGAAGATCACGAAGAAGATGAGTCAGCCAAACAACCTCAGAGGGTGAGTTGGCGAGAGCACGATCTCAAACTCTATACTCGATCGAGAAATCATGGGCTATTTCTTGGCATTCTAGGAAACAATGTTTCCACCAAGAAACACAGCATAACCATAAGTGGATTGATGGGTCTCGAGAAAACGAGCTCAATCAATATCATAATAACTCAAAACCTCAGGAGAACTGGCAGATCGAAATGCAAGGTCGAAATGCATAGTACCTCAAACATATCGAAGAATCCTAGTAATCGCAGCAAAATGATCTTCACCTGGATCCTGAAGATACTGACTGATTGTGTTAATCATAAAGGCCAAATCAGGATGAGTAATGGTCAAGTATTGTAAAACCCCCAACAAGAGAACGATATTGTGTTGGATCCCAAAATGGATGGAGTTATGAAGTTGTGAGCTTGATACAAATGGAGTGGAGACTGGGGTACTATCGTACATCCTGGCATGAGTGAGAACATCCCTAGTATACATAACTTCCAAACTAACAAAGTTTGTAGAGTCCCAAATCCTTGATGGCAAACTCCTGATGTGTCCAAGCGATGAACTGTCGTAACAGAGTTTGGTATTTACCTGTAAGGATGATATCATCAACATAGACTAACATATATAGTAGTGACGAGCCCCGAGATAAAATAAAAAGAGAAGTATCAGCGGAGCTGTAGATAAACCCAAGTTGAACCAAATAAGTATTGAATTACTGGAACCAGGCTCCGCAGAGTTTGCTTAAGATCATAAATGTCCCTCCGCAAGCGACAAACATACTCTAGATGAAACGAGTCCTTGTAACCAACGTGTTGAGCCATATTGACCGGAGCATGAAGCACACCATTACGAAAGGCATTCTTGACATCCAGCTGATGAAGAGGCCATGAGCGCATCAAAGCAACAGCAAGAATAGTATGAACTGTGGACTCTTTGACCACTGGACTGGAGGTATGGTCAAAGTCAAACCCTGGAATTTGCAAGAAACCTTGTGCCACAAGCCTAGTTTTATGACTTTCAATAGTGCCATCTAAATGGTACTTTAGTCGGTAAAACTATTTGGAGCCAACAATATTGAGGTTCGATCGGCAAGGTACCAAATCCTAGGTGCTCTATCCATGAAGAGTTTCCATCTCGTCATCCATGGCAGAAACCCAAGCCAGATCCTGAAGAGTAGTGCGATAATCCATGGGCTCCGACTGAGCAAGTAGGGCAGCAGTAAGACCATGAACAAAATATTCATCTCTTTAGGTAAGCCAGTCTGTTTAGATAAGGCTACTATGGAAAAGGAGAGATTAGCTTATGCAAGAGTGAAGCTGGAAATGAAAATCTCTGATTCTGTACAGGATAAAGTCATCTTTATAAATGAGAAAAAATTTATAGCAGAACAGGTGGTAGACTTTGAATGGTGCCCTATGAAGTACCCACACTGTAACATGTATGGCCATCAAGGGGAAAATTGCAGGAAGAATGAAAGCAAAGGAGTTGAAGGAAAGCAGCATCAGGTATAAGCTTATGTTCAAATCAAAATTAGGAATGATGGAAAGAAAAGTACAGAATTGCAGTCAGGTAAACTGAACACTAAGAAGTTGTTTCAAGTGGTGGATGAAAAAAGGTTAAGTAGTCCTCAGATGCAAGAGGGTGATAGTGGTTGCATCAAAGACAAACCTCATAATAGCTGTTAATGTAGTAGTGTTGACTGTGAGGGGAATAAATAAAGCTGAGAAATGCAGTATGGTTAGAATATTCTGTCTAAATAACCAGGTTGGGATTCTTGCAATGTTAGAAACAAAAATACAAAGAGATAAATAAGTGGTGATATGGAAGAAAATAGAGCTTGGATGGAAGCTAATTTCTAATGGAGATATGGTAAAGGGAGGAAGGATTTGGCTGGCTTGGTGGGAGGATTACTATGACTTGCAAGTAAGGCCTATAGGTGAACACTGGATGGATATCAGCTGTGCTCATATAAGCTATGGAATTTAGTTTCAATGCACTTTTGTCTATGGCTATAAACTGAGAGAAAATGAGAGAGCTATGGGATTATTTGAAGAACAATAACAGAAAGGAAGCATGGTTAGTAATCGGGGATTTCAATTCCTTCCTAACCCCAGTTGACATAGTTAATGAGGATGAAACATCTAATTTTCAAGAGGTGGTTGAGGTTCTAAAGCTGGATGAAATTAAAATAATGGGATCTCAACTAACATGGAGTAACAAAAGGAGTGGAGATGGCAGAATTATGAGCAGGATAGACAGAAGCCTTGTAAACAAAAAGTGAACAGAGGAAATGCAACGAGCAATCTATGATGTGAAAAATGAACTGATGTCAGACCACCTGTCATTGGTAATCAGTTTAACTGAAGAGGGGAGTTCTAAGCATAAACCTTTCAGATATTTTAACAAGCGGGCAAGTTTAGAACTGTTTAAAGGGATAGTTGAGGGGGTCCGGAAAACATTGGAAGTTAACAATCTAAATGACTAAGTTGAAGTTTTGCACATGCTAGAAAAACCATTGAAAAAACTGAATAAAAAGAGTTTGGAAGTATTAGGGATCAGGCTGAAATGGCTTAGGAAGTGTGGAGGAGAGCTCAGATCAATTTGAATGAAAAATCAGACTCAAAAAGCTGCAATGGGCTGAACATGAAGCTAGAAAAGTGGCTGACAAACTAAGAGAGGTTGAGTACAGTTTTCTTTAACAAAAAGCAAAAATATAATGGTTAAAAGATGGAGATAGGTCAACCAATTTTTTTATGCTTCTCTGAAAAGAAGATAGTATCATAATCACATATTGGCAGTGAAAGTGAGATCAAATGATCACAAATCGGGAATTGATGGAGTCTGAGTTTGTTAAGCATTTCAAAAATCAGCTGGGAATAGAGAGGAGAATAGTAAACCTTGATCCTAATATAGTATCCTATGGAACATTTTTAGGCATTGGAAAGCAAGATGAGTTGATAAAACCTGTTACAGATGAAGAAATATGGATTTTAATGAAAGGGATTCACTCAAATAAGAGTCCTGGGATAGATGGCTACTCAAGAGGTTTTTTCAAAGATACATGGGAAATGGTTGGCAAGGATGTGATCAGAACCATCAGAGGTTTTTTCAAAGGAGAGCATATCCCAGGTACATTTAAGAATCAAGTTCTTACCTTAATTCCAAAAGTAGAACAACCAGAGAAACCAATTGATTATGGGCCTATAGCTTGATGTTCTTTTATTTAAAAAACAATAACAAAAGTTTTATGTAATTGACTGAAAGAGGTTTTGCTTGAAATCATCATTAACAACCAATGTGCTTTTTTGAAAGGGAGGTCAATAGCCCATAATCTGTTGTCAGCACTAGAACTGCTTCATAGGTATAATGTGGAGAAGATGAATTCAAGCCGTGTAGCTCTAATAAACATAAGCAAAGCTTTTGACAGCTTAAACTGGAACTTCATTTTAAAATGGCTATCTGAACTAAAATCCCACGCCAAGTCATTGATTAGATTAGGAGATGTTCATTGGAGTTTGATATATGTTTGAATATGAATGGGCATATATCTGAAAGCTTTACAGTCAAGAGGGGAGTGAAGCAGGGGATCCACTATCCCCTTTTCTATTTGTAATTGGAATGGAGTACTTAAGTATATTGTTGTGCAAGGAGTATATGGTTGGAAAGATAGACTATCATCAGAGATGCAAAAAAGTAAAACTTCACTCACTTCTTTTTGCTGATGACATTTTGCTTTCCAGTGGTGCTAACAAGGAATCCATAGAGTGCATCTAGAAATTCTTGACTGATTTCATGCAGGTTATAGGTCTATCAATTAATGAAAAGAAATCAAAATTTTTCTTTTCAAAAATGGATGAAGGGGGTGGAAGATGGACTTGCTAAGCTGCTTTATATGACAAGAGGAAACTTGCCAATGACCTACCTTGGGCTTCCTATATCATCAGTCAAATGGAAAAAACTTGATTGTGAGATTATGGTGGAGAAGATCAGAGCCAAGGTAAAGGGATGGCCATCCAGAAATCTTTCGTATGCAGGCAAACTTCAACTCATTAATGGAGTTTTGCTTAGCATTTCAGGATACTGGGCTAATGTGATAAAGATACTAGAAGCTACACATAAAAACAATAGTACAAATATGCTCAAAATACTTATGGGGAAGAGAAGAAGGTCAGAGAGGCTTCACAGCAGTAACTTGAGGATCAAAATGTAGAGGCAAAACAAGAGGAGGATTAGGCCTGAGAGATCCCTCTATATGGAATAAGGTAGCACTCTGTAAACACATCTGGGATTTATCCCCAAAAAAGAGATATATTGTGGGGGGAAATGGATACAAGAACACTACTTAAAAGAAGAAATAATAGGAAGCAACATAGAGCTGGTCATGGAGGGAGTTCATGAAGGTGAGAGATAGATGTTTCTAGAAGCTAAGAATCTGCCTTAACAGCAAAGAGAGTTTAAAGATTTCAACTGTATATGAAATAATGATGGGAGGGAAGGAGGTGAAGTACAAGAAAAAGATTATGTGGAGCAAACTGATCCTGCCCAAACACGAGGTTTTTTTGTGGATGATGATTAATTGAAAAATGCCCATCACAGATAGGCTTCAGAGTTTTAATATTTTTACAGGGAAACATGGCTGCTATCTATGTCACAAAGAACAAGAAACTACCCAACATTTATTCTTTGAATGTGATTATGCAATGGAGCTGAAGACTTTGCTGCAGGTACCAGTTCATAGCTCATTGGGGGGGGTGAAAAAATGAGTGTGGAATCTGATCAGAAGGATGAAAAAAAGAGTGGAATCTGATCGGAAGGAGGAAAAACTTAGTTTTGATGAAGTTGATCTCAGAGCTATATGGCATTTGGCAGGAAAGGAACAGAGCTGTGTTTAATGGTGAAAAATTGAATGCAGCTACGTTGGCTTTTCAGATAACCTCATAGTTGAAATGGAGAGACAATGGAGCTGAACAAAAGGTGAAAAGAAGAACATGATGAGTTGGAATTTTTTTAATAGAGTAGAATCTGATATTTACATTGTAAAAGAGGCTGTAATAAATTGGGAGAGATAGATCTAAATTTTGTAAGTTTTGGGGATTAATTCAAATATACAAAAGGTCACCAAAAAAATTTCACTAGTGATTTTATGCCGAATAATTAATGAACGATCATCAAAGCAGACAACAACATTTAAATCCTGAGTAAATTTGCTAATTGAAAGAATTTTTTTAGTAATATCAGACACAATAAGCACATCATAGAGAGACGGGGATTTAGAAATTCGAGAATCACCCAGATGAGTAATAGGGAGTTGAGAAACATTACCAACATAGACGCTAGAAGAACCATGATAAGGTGTCATATGATCAACAGCAGCAGGGACAATGTCATGTGTTTTGTGGTGTCAGAATCTACAATCCACTTGAAACCATGATGATTAAACTCCGAGACACCACCAAAAGAAGTCACATTGCGAAGTGACAAAATGGAGGAAAATATGCGCAAAAGAAGCTGAGCGCATAGGCTAAACGCGCGAAGACACCTCGCAAGATCATGGATGAGACGCGCAGAAACCAAAAAATGCTAAAAGTGCGTGAAACACACGTGCTCAAGAGGAGGTTTGTGTGTGGGTGATGTCTGCGCATGAATGAGATGCCCAAGAAGTTCACACACAAAAATTTTCTGAACTGAAGACGACGTTGTGGATATGCGTTCGAAAGTTCACCGGACTGAAGATGACGCCTCTGGAGACCTGACGACAATGCCAACAAAGAAAGATTTGAATACCTGAAATGACCGTCAATAGAGCACTACAAAAAAAGTCTAGCAGTGATGCATATTTTTTTGGCAGGCAAGGAAATGTCAAAATATTCGCTCAAGGTGTCACTAAAATATTTGTGATACATGCACATATCACTAAACTAAATTACTACATCAATTCATGTCACAAATTTAGTAACACTTCTAAATTGAACTGCATCTTAAAGCGTCACAAAAAATATAATGATACTTCAAAGCGTCACAAAGTTTTAGTGACACGCTGATCAGAGGCACTTCATATGGCATCACTTATAATTTTAGTGACACTTTTATATATCACGGATGCTCCAAAAATGCGTCACAGCTGGAAGTTTTTTTTTTTTAGTGAATTAACAACTACCTCTAATTGAATATCATTGCTGTGCTTAGTATATAACTAAAATGTAAAATTTATGATAATGTATGTGACCTAGAATGTGTGTCTGAGATAAATCACATTGTACAATTTATGTTGTATATATCAAAATGTAATACTAATAATTAAGTCCAAGTTCCATATCTATAGAGAATAGAGATTGATCCAGGAATGCCATTTCTTCTTCTTATAGCTATAGACTTCGTAAAGATAAATCAATTATAGAGCGCATATAATAATACAACACGATTTTCTGGATGATTAAAGAATTTAAAACATGACTTCTTCTTCTTTTCCATCGGTTCTAAATTTTGAAGTAGTATACCAAAAACTGACTATTTTATTCCAACACAAAAAAATCCAGAAAAATCTTACAATTACACAGCTGCCATGATAATAACTCTTTAATCAAAAAAGTTGTGCGCCGCATGTCTGCAAATGGGTCATTAACTAAACATTAACTCAATAGTTGGAACTTATTAATTAGCACGAGAAATTCTTTCCAAAAAAATAATAAATTAGCACCAGAAATCACTAATTAACAATGGCCACAGATAACAAAATTGTTGCTTATCGATGTTAATTTATTCTTATAACTTTTGATTATCTTCTTAATGATGGCAAGTCCATGGTTTTGGCTCCTTTGATCAAAAGGGATAATTCATGGCATAAACCTCTGAGTTTAATTGGAGTGCCTCATCTCACTACACTACATTTTGTCACTACTGTTTTTTCTTGTTAACCATTTTTAGAAGAAAAAAAAGAAGAGTGACAAAGTTAATAATTTGGATCAGTTAATTGTTGTAATCATTATCATCAGGAAAATAGAAACTCTTTCCTTGTAGGAAATGTTATAGAATTAGTTTTCTTATAGAATTAGTTATTAGATGGTAATTTTCTTATAGACTTGGAATCCTATTCCTGATAGATTTTGATTTGTTATAGCACTATATACTGTAACCCTCATCATTGATGAGATGTGTCATTGATGTGATATCAGTGCACCTTAATCAAGTCATTTATATTTTATCATGGTATCAGAGCCTAAAAATTTTGAAACCTAAACCCTAAATAAATTCTGCTTCCGTCTTCCGCCTGAGCCGCCGCCGTCAAACCACGTCTTACACTACACGTGCCTCCACCGTCATCGACTGCCTTGCCGGTTGCTATTTTCTTATTGCCGCTGCCACCTCAATGGTTATCGCGATCAGTACGACTCCGATCTACTGGCGAGTGACGTTCACACGCCACCGTCAGACTTCATGCTCTATCGCTCCTTTGCCTACCTGATTTGTCGTGTCGCTGCCACCCCTGGTTGTCGCTGATCTACGTAATTTACTACCATGTCTGATCTTGCCTCTGATTCCGGTTCCGATGCTGCTGAGCAAGCTCGTATCGCCGCCAAAACTGAGGCTAACAAACTACACATGTTGAATGCCACCGACGTGATTGTAGTTTTACTCAAACAGTTGCAATTACAATCTGGCTCTGGGGAATCTGTACCTTCTGTTCGATCTATGAACTCTTCTTACTACCTTGGTACCTCTGATAACCCCGATTTGTCAATCTGTCCCGTCATACTTAAAGGTGAAGAAAATTATCTAGAATGGTCTGCTGCAATTTGTAGCGCTGTACTTGGCGAGAAGAAGCTTGGTTTTATCGATGGAACCATTACCAAACCCCTGGATAATCATCTTGATGCAGATGATTGGCCTGGAGTTATTGCTACCCTTGTGTGTTGGATCTTACAGAGTCTAGATCCACCATTATTGCTACTTCTACCGCTACTAAAGTTGAATCCCTTTCTATGGTGATTTTTTTAATAAAGTCTTTTATATTTTATCAAAGACCTAAATAGGAGACACCACCATTGAATTTATTGAAGTTTAGTGGAGCTTGGAACTCAATCCATTTGAATCCTAATCTAGGACCTAACTAGGAGACAACACCATTAAATTTATTGAAGCTCTGTGGAGCTTGGAACTCAATCCATTTGAATCCTAATCTAGGACCTAACTAGGAGACACCACCATTGAATTTATTGAAAGTCAGTGGAGCCTAAAACTCCATCCATTTGAATAGCTACGGACGCCCTCCTGAGAACACTCAAACACTGCACCACCAACGAATGATTATCACCGAAACCGGAACCACCACGATCTCGCCATCATCGACCACCTGTAGGTTGGGAAACCACAACGGGGACCATCGACAAGGTCCGATGATGCTCGGTAATCTTCATCAAGAAATTGATCTAATATTCACAGTTATTGATGGGGTTGTGTTTTGAACCCTGGACCTCTCAGCTATAGAGAGTATGGCTTACCACTAAATTAGACCCAATCCACGATATAGTTGTTCATTTTAGTAACATTTCTTCAATTTTGTCCATTCATTCTATTTTTTCTTTTAAAAATTGAATCCAATTTCATTCATTTATTTTATATCGTAAAATCAAGTACTCCCCCCGACTCATTTCAAACTGTAATATAACTATTCATTTAGTCAGAACTTCTTAACTTTGACCCGGAAAGTGAATTACTATATAAGTAGAAATACTAATGTGTTGTACTTTCTTAAATTCACCATAACATGTATTTTCAAAATATCAAAATTTTAATAACTTTTAATTATCGTTAATAAAAAATATTAAGGATAAAAAATCAAGTCAGCTGTTAAAAATTAAAGTGTACAATTTAAAATATACCAGGGGGAGTGCCTAAATTTATTGTGCCAAATATAAAAAGAAAAAGGAGGAGTATAAATGCAGTGATAGTTGAGCTTTAATTAAGTGAATTTGTTTTATAATGGCATAATGCAGTCCCTTCTTTTTCATTACTTTACCTAGGGTCCAAGGGGGGCTATCTTTCTTCTCACTAAACTGCAGATTGACTTGTTAATTTGTCCAAGTGGCCAGAGCACTGCACTCGGTCAGGTGCAATCAGGGCTAAATTCTCCTTTCTCCCTTGATTTGCATTATTATGATCCTTTAAATCTTCAATGCACTATGTTGATGTGGAATATGCTCTTAGAGCACGTGGGAGGGTCACCCCACTCTGTGTGAACTATGTGGGAGTCTTACACCACTTTGTGTAAGAAACAGTTGTTATCTTAATGAGAAGGAGTCAATTGTTCAATTAAAAAAAGATTGACTTGTTAGTGGTTACACTTGAATAAAAAAGAGTCGAAATCTCTTTATATTGAGTGGAACTTGACAAACACCTGGAGAATAAAGCTGAATTGATCAAATTTTGGGATGAAACATGAACACAATTTATGTATAAAATAATTTAGCACAGTTAATAAATATCTGCAGTGCTCTACACGTAAGAGATCAATAGAGGTCTATCCCAGATTCACTCACATCATATGAGATTTCATGTGTATATGGTGTTGTGGAGTACTCCGTCCGTTCAGTTAACTATGCCACACTTTTTAGCCTATTTTTCCAAAGCATGTTTGACCACTAATAATTTTTGCTACGTATGTTAATATCATAAAATTTTAATGTTTGAAAAGTACATGCTACGTATAATCCAATGATATCTTACATGATAATATTGCTACTTATATGTTACATGAAATTTATGATCAAACGTGGCTTGAGAAAGTTAAATGAAAAGTGTGTCAATCTTAGCTGAACGGAGGGAGTAGTGTTTAGTACTCCCTCCATACCAACTAGATTTGCACTGCAATCATTATCACGCTGTTCAAGAAACATATTTGACCGTCAATATCTTTTAATAACGGTAAATAAAAAGTTGATATTTAGAAACTAATTGTTACGATGAATTGAACAATATCATATACGATATTGTTATTGTTCATAAATCTATTCAAATATGCTGTCAAACTTTGATAGAGAATAGTGTAAAAAAAAGTATAAGTGCAAATAGAGATGAGACGGAGAGAGTATATAAATTAAATATAGTTTATATACAAACTATGACTTATTGAATTGGTAGTTTTGACACTTTATACATATCAATATATTTATATGAAAATTTTATTCTAACATTTTATTCTAACAATTTATTCTAACACACCCTCTTAATTTCAATAGCGGATAAATTGGAACAATGTTTACAAAACAAATCACTGGAAAGACCTGTAGTAAAAATATTAGCAACTGTAACTGTGTAGCAATATGTCTAACTCGAAAACCTGTATTTGGGACCATTTCACGAATAAAGTAGTACTCTACATCAATACTTGCTACGATCATGATGAATCAGATTAGAAACAAGATATGTGGCAGAGACATAATCATAATATAGAGTAACAGGATGACGAAGATAATACCTCACTAGTAGAGAGTCTTCTATTAAAGGCGACAATGGAAGGAGGTTTTGAAATTTTTCTTAAAACAGCCTTAAAAGGGGGCTTTCGAGTTTGGAAGTGTCTCTCTGGTTATGTTTTTCAATTTAAAGGCGGTTCAAAAATTAATTAAAGACAATTTTGCCTAAAATGATGCTCTATTAAAGGTGGTTATGCCTTTAGAACTGCCTTTAATTAATGTCCGAAAGAACTTCCGAGTTCGTAAGGGTTTTCCCAGGTTACCTTTTTCATTTTAAATGTGGTTCTATATTTAGAAACACCTTTAATGGGCTCAATTTTTTGCCCAAGCTTTGAAGCCCAAACTAATACATAGGCACTGAAGCTTCATTTTTTCATCTCCCCCATTAACTTCTCACCAAACCTATTCTCTTCCCCCCATTAACTTCTTCCTGAACCCTATTCCAGTCCCCTCCATTAAAACCCCCCATCCACCCACTTCCGCCTCCACTCTT
>JAULKK010313341.1:270-11806 GCA_032355705.1 Rubia peregrina
ATAATAAGTGAGGTAAAATGTAACTTTTTATTGCTGTACACTTTAAAATTTTAAGGTGTAAATGAGCCCCTAAAAAACTTAGGTAGGTGACCCTGAAAAATCGAGATAAAAGGTATTTTTTCTTATAGTGTATGATACCTATCGAAGGTAGCATATGTAGTTTGTTTCAAAGCGAAAAATATCCACCTTTTATGGTGGTTATTCAAGTCAGTTTCCAATCTAATTTGATGGCAGGGGATCGAAGACGGAATCATAGAAGTCATCATATGATAAGATAGTACTACATTTAATCCTCCTTCCCATATGCGATATCGATGAATTTCCCCTTGGAATATAACACTGGGGTCAATGTGAATTACATGTGCAAGATATGTACTTTTTTTAGTCAAAATAAGTGTAAGGCATGTGCATTAGCTAGTGTAGAGATGAATTTTGTCCACATTATTGATTTCAGATTATAAAGTAGACCTTTATGAAAAGTTTTTACCAATTTATTTCCTACAACTATCCTTTTCCATGCTAGGGAATAAAATTTCTAGTTGGAAAAATGTATCCAAGAATGTTAAGAAATTAATATTAAAAAATTATAACTACTGGATTGAAAGTTTTATTCCCATCTAGTACACAATTAATTAACATAGTCAAATTCATTGAAAACATCTAGTATAGTACAAATCTCGTGGCCTCCTTCATTCAAAATTTAGCTACAAAAAAATTTGTGAAGCCACATTTTCTTACCATTACATTTTAAAATAATTATTGGCATTCAAAAAATTTGTGAAGCCACATTTTCTTACCATTACATTCGGGGTTGCTCAGAAGTTGCACTTTTGATTAAAAATTACACACATATCAACTCATAGTATTATAATATCTAATGTTTGGTTTGTTAAATAAATCCTCCACTGGAGCTCTCCATTTCACATAACCTCATATACTTTTGAGAGCTTTAGGATAGATTCTGCCTCTGCTAGTGTCCCTGTCGGTTCTGAGAGATTAGAGATGGAGCCATTTATTTCATCTCAGAGATGGAACATCGTCTACAAGCTTGACAGTTATCGAAAAATGGTACAGTTTAGTATATAGGCCCTATTTTTTATATGCTATTTTTTCTCAACTATTTGAATAGTTTTTATATGTTTACGATCATGCTTTTGATGAGTTACTTGAAACAATGAATCCTTACTTTGTTACTTGAATATAATTTTTAAATATTTTACCAGTACTAATTCAGGGAGCCTTTTGATATTCTTCCTCCTATTTTATCATCTAAAAAGTGCTCATAAATTGCACACACACTCATATATCAACTCATAGTTCCCCTATTTGTTTTGAACCATTGGAATGTTTTCCTTTTAAACTGGTTTTGCTCTTTTGGTTTTTCTCTTTAAGCTGAAGTTTATGATTGCAAGTGCGATCAATGCACCTGGGGATGACGAGGATCGTGTGAGAATGATGGATGATGTAGAAGGGTCTGCGACAACGATACCGAGTCTTCCACCGAGGAGTCGAATGGAAATAGTTCATCGGCAGACGATATCCCAACCCCGTCACTACCTCATTGATTGGCATGAATATTATTTTGTCATGCATGATGATGACTTTTTCTTTAGATTTTATTGGGATATTTTGTCTTTTGATTGATACCTTTACTTTGTGGGATGTTTCATGGATATTGTATGCATGGTAGCAATAGTAGTCTTTCCAATTTAGTTTCATTATATTTCAGATAGGCTTTTGTGAACTTGGGATGGGACCATTTCATGGTACATCCCAAGTTCTGGCTGTATTGATTATTCATTGTTGATTTATTAGGTACGATAAAGAAGTCTGACTTCGCACATCATTCACAAACATGATGAGTTAACCTACATGTTACTAGCCTAACTACAGTGTCACATAATTTAATTGATTTAATTGGATTCAGGCACTGGTTTGGAGCGATGAGCATGTGCGACATCGCTAGTCTCAATATGCAACGTCACTTTGATGTCGAGGTAAATTTGGTGCACCCGACCATTTGTGTGAAGTCGTTCAACTAGTAATTGACTATTGTTGCTAAGTCATACCCATGTACTTAATACTGCACATACCTATGTACTTATTACTTCACATACCATAGAACAACGATGAAAAATCTTTATTTGCCTGGTTATTTTTTAACTGAGGTAAAAATATTATTTACTTCCAAAAATAAAATAACCAAGGTAAAAGAACTTCTTACCTCGGTTATTTGACCTAAGGAAGACACCGAGGTAAGATGGGTGAAATAATAGGTCTAGTTTATTGTAGTGGTACCTATATACTATAAACAGAGGATGGTTTTCAGCATTTTAGTTTACCTTACACATTTTATACATCATATATTTAGATTTTGAATTATACTCTTTGGTTAAAATGTTAGTTTTGTCCATTTAAGATTAGTGCTTAGAACCGTTAATTTTGGTGCAACTAGTGCTTGGGTTCATGCAAAGTAGTCCTTTGTGTTAGTGAAGTTCAAAAAATTGTGTTCTTGACTAGACTTTGTTTGTGTCTTCTTGATTTCACGAGGGTACTTTGAACAACCTTCTTTAAGTGTGCTTCTCAAAATTCCACAATCTAGAGTTTTCGTGAGGAGATTAATATCAGTTGGTATCAGAGTTGAACTTGAGCAGTATCAGTTGGTATTGTAGGGCAATATCTATTGAAACATTCATATCCGTATTTTTTTGAAAAGAAAATAAAGGAAAAAAGTCTAAAAAAGGAAGAAATCAAACATTAGAGAATCCTCACCACCATTGGATATCTTGCTGCCGCCACTCAAGTTCTGTTCGGATGACGTTTTCTACCATTGCTCCGATCATCTCTGTCCGATCGCTGTTCTGCTTGCCGTTCACCACAACGTTCTCCACCTTGACGACTCCATATTCGGTGAGCGTCTCTGACCGATCTGTTCTAGTTCTTCTCCGATCAGTTAGCTTCATCTTTGGCAATTTTCAGATTTTCATCGTCGTTCTCTCAGTCATCTTTAGGTTGTCATGTATAAAGCTACTCAATTCAGTGCTGCTCCGGTGTAGTATATTCCTAGTTCTGCATAGAAAAGCCAGCGAAAAATAAGATGACACGAGGGTCTTAACGCATGAGCGCACATCCAGATGCGTGAATCTCACTTGCGTGCCACCTTGAAAACACGTCATTTTCATGCGCATGACCCCAAGATCATATGTTCATCTCGCAACACATTCAACTTATTACGTTGTGTTAAATTTATCGAAAGTTGTATCATTTTCTCGCCAGCTGTTTATATCTAACGAGTTAAGAGCCATATCAACATCCAATCACTGCCTAGTCAGCTTCCAGTCACCGTTTATTAGCAGAATTTTTCAGGGATGACATGAGACATTTATCTTCATTTACTTCTAAAGATCGTTCACATTTCGTGGACAACTTTTCGACCATGGAGGGAATGATATGATTTAGGGTTTCCAAATTTATTATTAGATTGGGGTACACACTTTTTCCACTGGTTTTTTATTGGGGTAGTGTGATCATTTTAATTTTATTCATTTTAGAATTAGGCCCATTAACTTGGCCATGTTGGTATTAGGAGAGTTAATTTTGGCCATACCATTATTTTAGAGTTTAGAATATTCAGTTTTATTTTGAATAGAATTTGATATGGTAAATTTAGATATGACAGATTCATTCAAGAATTCAACGAATATTTGGATTCATTTACTTGGATGAATATGGTCATCATTTGGAATTTAATTAGGTATTTTAGTTAGATATGATTTTAGCTTCTTAAAGCTGCCATAAGTCATTCAAGTTTAGAACATGAATTGCCAAATCCTTGTCTTCTTTGTATTCTTTAAGGTCATACATGTATACTATAAATATGGGCTGGTTTTCAACATTTTAAATTATCTTACACATTTTATACGTAATATATTCAGATCTTGAGTTTATACTCTTTTCTTAAACCGTTAGGTTTGTCCATGTAAGATTATTGCTTAGAATCGTTAGGATTTTTTGTGTTAGTTTTGGTGCAACTAGTTCTTGGGTTCATGCGAATTAGTCCCTTGTGTTAGTGAAGTTCATAAAGTTGTGTTCTTGACTAGACTTTGTCAGTGTCTTATTGATTTCAAGAGAGTGCTTCGAACAACCTTCGTTAAGTGTGCTTCTCAAAATTTCGCAAATCTAGTGTCTTTGCAAGGAGATTCATATAAACCTAGTAACAAAAATAATAATCAAGGAAATGTCCGAGGCTCGAGTACGGGCTAAGGTTGATCACACAATATTTGATGAGAAAGCAAGGAATTCAATAGAGTATCCTATGCCCGAGGAGGTTCCCCAATTTGAGAAGAAGTGGGTTGAATGATATATACATAGGGTGTGGGAAGATAAGTGACAAGTTTCATAGCGAAGAGGTGGAGGACAATGCAAAGAGAATTGTAAGCTTTACATATTCACAATTGGTATAGTCTAAGTGTATTTATTAAATAATTAAATTGAGCATATGAGATTAACAATTGGTAACTTATAGGAGGAATGGAAAAAACCCGGGAGAAAGCAGAGCAGTGTTGGTACTCTCGCTACTTACATGGATATGTTTATCAAAACGTAGAGCGATTATGGTGGTCCTTATGAAACAAATCAACCAAAAGAGATCGATGCTTTGAAATTCACATTAAGCCAATAAGTGGCACATGTCTCGCAAGATTCAAATGGAAGGACAATGCCACTAGATTGGGAGCAAATCCTTGCATGTTCTAAGTCAACAACTTCAACACACCATCCCAAAGATGATAGTAAACCAATTGTGAATGATTTGACTATGTCATCCACGATTGCATTTGACCACCAAAGAGTGGAATTAGTGGAAGGCAATAAACGCAAGACGTAGGAAAGAAAATATACTACACAATAATTGCTATAATTAATGTAAATTGACACGTTTTTAATGTAGTGAGTCTTTTTGTTCAGGATAATTTGTGGTGCATACTTCTTGCTGAGCATGTTGATGGTGAAATCCATGTCATGGCAGAAGGTAAGGTGTACATATCTTTAATGTGCGCACTATCAATACACTTAGCAAGAAGTATGCACAATGAATTATCCTTTTTTTGAATGAGACATAGTATTGGGCAGATGACGTGCGTGCCCACAACTACTTAATGGCCTTGGCCGGTGTATCCCCTTTGAAAAAGGAAACACAAAATGTGGGATCTAACCTTATTACAAAACCCCTATATCTAGCTCTCCTCCCAACACCCTAAACCCTAATATCCTACGTACTATGTTCTAGTAACAAATTTGTACCTTGAGAATGATGTCGTAAGTGTCAATGTATATTGCAGAACATTTTGTATGAGCTTGAGACCACATGTTGCAGTGGTTGAAGAACCCAACACGAGATATGGTCCAACTCAACATTTTACTATTATTAGGTTTTTCCATCTTCGATCCTTTATTGTTGATCACAATTTGCACACTGATCACCACTTCTCCCATGCCCTTAAGTATATGAGGTTTTCTTCTCATTGGGGAATTTTATTCTTTGTGGTCTGGATTCATTTTAATTATGCATCATTACCATTTTCTTGTTGAAATAAACGTAATCATGGGACCCTTGTTAGTTTGTGAGATATTTTCTAGGGTTTGTGACAATGATTAATATAGTGAGGTAACTGAGGTGCGTAATAACAAAAAAAGAGTTTTGAGAGAAGAGGGGTATCTCAATTTTGTCACATTTGTTATTTGTATGCTTGTTTCCACTCTTTATGTAGCTGAGAAGATAAGAACTAATAGAAGGTGGTCAATCGCCACTTAATTGAAAATTTTCAAGTATCGATGGTTTACATTCCTATTTCAGGAATTACTGTTTCTATTCCCTATGCGATAAGAATAGGTAGAAAATGGTTCAACCGCCACCACTTTTAATAGTTTTCAATGCAGTGTACATATTTCCATATTGGGACATGAACCGATCAACAACTATTTAACAGAGATACATTGGTAAATGAAGAGATTAAATGTGTTTTAGCTAAAGAGAAAACTTATAACCTGTACTAATAAGCCGATAAGTATTCTGAAACACCTTATGCACCATAATCTACTAGTTCTTATTTGTAGGATCCATCAAGTAAAACTCCTGATCCACCCGTGAGCCATAATGAATGGATCTGCGTAAAGTCCTCGTCTACTATGGTCAACCAATGTAAGACCTAGAGGTTCCTACCTATTACCTATGGTCTCGTTCACTCAATCACTTGAAAACAAAAACTTTCAATGTCACATAATCAACTCCCATATTTTTTTAATTGTACCAAAGTAACCTGCTCGAGCGCTTCCGTCATAAGGGGTTTTTTGTTCGGTTCATGTAGCACCTCAAATATTAGTGACACTCCGCTGTGAGATACTCATTTACATTCTTGAATCCTAGTCCTGAAAGTATATATGTTAATGTCAAAACCATCGAACGATGACCGTGGTTAATGTTCGTCGATACAACCACTTTACTTTCCCCGTGTGGTCCCCGCTCCTAACAAATTCCCTTGACCAAGACATAAATCCTCTCGTGTGTAGAATGAGGACTCAGTGAGCAATTCAATGTGCTATTTAGTGACCTTAGATCAGCCATGTAGATGTCCACATACAGTCAGACTTCATCATGGTTACAGAGAAAGTACAGGTGAGCAGTATTAAGGCGTTGCGCCGACGGACTGAGTAAATGGCCTCATCGCAATCATGGTTGCCTCTATCCTTTTCACATCCCTTAATTTTAGAGCCCCAATGGATTTAACATCATTCAAGTATCTAGTAAACAATTCAATAGTTTCTTCCCCAAAATACCGTTAGACTATGCTAGCATCCGGTATATATCTATTCATCACAAAACACTTGAATATTTTGATGTATTACTCAAATTGATACATCAATCGAAGGAATACAGGTTAATACAATTTAATTTATCGAACCCAATTTACAATTAAGTGCACCATTATGTTTTAAAAAAATAAGGTGGGGGGGGGGTACATCTCTATTCGACACAACACCTTCACAACCATAGTTTGAAAGATCATCCAATTCTGCACGACTTATAGTCTTAAGGAAAATAGACTTTAAAAAATGCACAACCTGCTCATATAAACTCTAAAATGGTTACAGAGTGTTCCCTAATTGGAGATAACATTTAAAACATGCATCAAGCTATGACAATCGTGGGGTAAAAGCCCCGCCAAATTCAACTTCTTGATGGACACATATTTTCTTATGTTAGATGAGGATGTGGAAGGAACTTTAATACCCTTCAAGGATTCACGGAACTTTTTCTACTTATCAATCAAAATTCTGTAATAAGCTAGCATAGGAAATTAAGATCATGCATCACATCAAGACCGTGTCTCACATCCAGATGCTCCCAGTAATGCAGTTTGAAAAAAAGGAACATTTCTTCCAACTTCCACCATTAGGAGTTTTCCCCCGGCTCTTACCAAAGTCATTATCAATACATTTCACTTGTTCTTAAATCTCCCCTCTTGTAAAGGGTTGCGAAGAAAGGTCTTCCTTAATCTCCCCACTGAACCACTTCTTTGCTCAATGCCATGGGTGATTTACCGGTAAGAACTTTCTATGACCAAGCATATATTTTTTCTACCATGTTAACTGTGTAAATTTAGTATGTTTAATTTTCACATACAAGACATGTGTAGTGACCTTTCACTGAATATCAGGATAAATTTTTGTGCTCCGGGAAATTGTTGTTGGTACAAAACAACAATGTGTGCTTTCATCTTGAAGCTACCTCCATGGTAACCATTATACATTAAGTTCTCTTGGAACCAAAGATTTTGCAGATTGTCAACCAATGGTGCAAGATAAACATCAATGTTATTACATAGTTTTTTAGGCCTTGGAATCATTAATAGCAGCATAACATACTTTCATTTCATTGTTAACCAGGAGAGTAAGTTGTAAATTACAATCATGATGGGCCACAACTGTGAGTACTACTCCAATTCCAAAACAGGTTCATTTCATCAGTCGGTAGCCGTAGTCGAAAGTTCTGTGGTTCATCGATAAACTCCAATTACCTGTCATCAATCTTCATCCACTCAACACCATTGGAGGTGTTCCAGATAACATTGTTGATGGGTTTCAATCCATTTGCTTGCCATGTCAAATGCTTTTAATCTTCCTTGTTTGAATACAACCGTTTCAACCTAGGATTTATTTATTGGGAGGTACCATATAACCTATTTTGGAGTTTGTTTGATTTTCTTTGTAACAACCTCACCATCCACTTTAACATGTGAAAATACGACTTTTACTGTGGCTCATTACATACTTTTCAATGATCTTTAACTTCATCCTCTTTTCCTCGGTCTATCATACAATCATTCGGGAAAGCGTGAATCTTTTCCAACACCATTCCCATGGGACATAGTATGTTCTTAGCAACATAAACACGACCGGGCATAACATTGTTGGCAGGAAAAAATCCTTTATCAACTCCAATTATTCAGTCATTCCTTTGTCAAAGTTTCCATGTTTAGATTTCAAATTCATCACGCTACGTGTCGCGCTCAATATAGTCTGTTGTGATATCTCGTACAAAGGTGTTTCCTTATCATTGTACATAGCTTGTAGGATGTTTCGTCCACCAACAACCGCCCTAGCTACAACCTTTGTGAAATCATCCGGCCACGTGTTGTAATCCATAGGATCCAAAGCCCAGTCAACCTCAACATCATATCTTACATCCCCAATTTATTCGTGCCAAATCCACCTCGTTCTTTTACTCAATCCAACAGGGTTAAACATTAACCGCTGTTGAACATTACACATTACATGGTGGTAAATAAGTAACCGCTAGTATAAATTTGCATTGCCGTGGTTCACAGGAATTGGAATTAGATGACATTTTTAGATATCATAAGTTCTTTAAACGGCGGCCGGGGCCAGAATTCCAAGAATTCCGTGCAACCGAGCCGTTATTGGCTCATTATGCATTAGTGTGCCATGCATTTCATAAAAAACTCCACAATCATCGGTCATCCGACTGATAGTGCCAAAATCTATTTTTTCCATGTGTACACCTCTTGTTTTCTCAGGTTTCTTACAGTTTGTCATACACAGTTAATTACCTGTTTCATTACATATATACAACTCTATAATAAAAGTAAGGAAAGTACCATGCCTCAACCCTGCTTATTATCATTTTCCCACAGTCATTGGTTTTCTATTTGTTCCTAAACGAGTTTCCTCCAACGGTTCCGATTCAAGATGATTCTAATAGTTGACTGGTTCAGTTAGGTATGTTTCACCACCGCATTTATCGCGAAAACATTTTACTTAATCCAATTCGTCAATCCCCATTCTTTCAATCAAGGAATTATGTAACAATCCATCCATCCCCAACCTTCTTGAATTAGGCAACAGACACCACCACCATTATCATGCACTACGTTCATGACTCACTCAACTCTCTTTATGAATAGTGATATAGAGTATTAAAAAAAGGACGGAGGAAGTACCCTCTTAAGTTTAAATTATTTTACTACAGCTCTTAGATAATTTGTTGCATTTAAACATATAAATAAGAGAAAGTCTCTGCACGAAAGGTGGCATATCCATAAACTTATGGACATGGACATGAAACTTTACTTTTTTTTACTTGAAACTATATTTTTAAATCCAAATATTGTATTTTATTAATTAAAACAAGCAATGGGGTGTGTTTGAATGTGAAAATATAAGAAATATTTTTATAAAAAGTACTATTTAAAACATGAGTATGTTTCTTGAAACACGTTTTTCCATAAGTTATGGAAAGACCAATGTTTAAACTCCAAATTTGAAGAAATCAAAATAAAAAATTTGGTTGCATTAATCAGGTCATAAACTTATAACTGCTGCTTGCATAATAAATTTATAATATTACAACTAAAACCTTTTATCTTTCTGTAATTTTGATTCAATCCCTCTTTCCATATGACTATGAAAAGACGGTATTTTTCAAGATTTTGCCTTAAAACATATATATATATATATATATATATATAACTACAATATTTATTTGAATGTGAATATTTAACACTGGTTCTAAAAAACCTTGAGTGCACGCCTTTAATCTGATGCTTGAATGTGAATATTTAACAGTAGCTCACAAAAAACCGGATCTAAGAAAATATAAACCAGTGGTAATTTTTTTTCAAGCACCGGTTTGAGCGCCAATTTTTACTAAACCGTTGCTTGGTTATCAACAATTTTCAACAAACTGATGTTAAAATAAATTAAATCTGTGTCCTACCATTTCGTGCACTGATTTTAAGAAAGTGATGCCAATACATTGGTCCCGGAGGAGGGGGTCTAGTAAGTGTTAGTAATAACACTCAAATATATACTATAAAAGATCGAAAATGTACTATTCAGATTTTGAGTGGGCCTGTTGACAGATCATGGAGTATTTTTTTACGTAACATTACATTATTAAATTACATCTAAATTTAGAAATATAAATATATATATATATATATTTATATATATATATATATTTCCTCCGTCCCACTCTAAATTGTTTATTTACTTTTTGAGAGTCAAACTTTGACCCTAGATATAAATTAATATATAAATAATAAATATATCATGTGAGATATTATTAAATTTGTCTTAACATCTATTTTATAAATATCAATTTTTTATGCAATATTATTATATGTAACTAGAGATATTTACGGTCAAACATGCTCATTGAAGATTGTGAAAAAGTAAATAAGCAATTTGAAGTGGGACGGAGGGAGTATCTATTTAGGCCATCTGTGCGCTATTATTGCGTAGGAGACATCAACGGATTTTTTTACCGCTGGTTCACTCCAATGAAACGCTACATTTAGCATATTCCCATTCTGTTGCTACAGTGTCGCGTCATGTTTGGCATGCACTGCAGCAAATGCATATGCGCCCTTTAAAAAAATATTTTTTTTCTTTCTTCTTTTCCACTTTCTTTTCTTTTCTTGTATTTTGTTATTTTCCAATGAGCATTAACTAATAGTTTACAAAAGGATTTCCTCTTGGTGTGACTTATAAAGTGAGTCGTTGTTGTTTGAAGGCTCCTCTCCCCTCGGATAGGGTTGAGGTGGAGCTTGTTCGCCTCGTTTTACCCTTGCATTTGGTTCTTCATGCTCCAAGAGAAGTTGGGGTGGTCACGGTACCTCGGGTTAAAGGTTTTTGCGTAGGGATCTTGCCTTTCTCCTTCTTAGTTCCCATGGAACCCTTGTAGTTTCCCCCTAGGAAACTGTGGCCTATTTCCACCATTGTTAAAATCCAACGCTTTAACTTCCTCAAAGTCCTCCACCACTTGCCGGCACACATCCGTGTGATAATCAAGTTTACAAACACCACACACTTTTTTCTTATTAGACTCCCCTTTTCATGATTTCTTTCATTATGGAGGTAAGAGCTTTGACTTGTTTATCTAACTTTGGGGATTGAGATGGTTCATCCACGGGCTTCACCCTAGACCTTGTACCAAATCGCCTTATTTCGTTTTCCA
>JAULKK010313351.1:0-11805 GCA_032355705.1 Rubia peregrina
TGGCAAGTTGCGTGTTGCTCATCTTCCTACTTCTCTTCAGATTGCGGAGATCTTCACCAAAGGGCTCTCTTGTCCGCTGTTCGAGTTCTTCAGATCCAAACTCTGCGTCGGCAAGCATACGATGCTTCGCTTGAGGGAGTGTTAAAATAAGTCAAGTTGTTGATTAGATTTTATTTGATATGGATTGGGTTGTTGACTAGACTAGAGTCATATTAGTACCTGTCTTGCTTTTGTATTCTATTTATTCTCATCAGTAATACAAGATTCATTACAGGAAATAATTTCTATCACATGCTCCCTCCGGTTCACTAACATTGGTTCACTTGCTTTTGCCACTTGAATTTAGAAAAAGTAGAATTAGTGATGGATAATGCATTAAAAAGGTAAAAAGTAAAATGAGTGAATGCAAACAATCTAGTATTTGTCAAAAAAAATAAATAAGGAGCCAATACTAAAAAGCTATTCCAAAAAGGAAAGTGCCAATACTAGTAAACTGGATGTTCATTTAATTTAATTTATTTAACAAACTCACAAAGGCAGTACATAACAATCAATTAGCTAGGCGAGGATTTCACGCGGCATACATTCTCTGAGTTTCACAACTAGATTCTTCGTTCCCTCGGTATTATCGATGTCGCAGCATTCAGATATACTCCACTGGAAAGAAAAGAGGAACCAATTAAAGATAAATCGATAATGATGTAAGTAAAAATGATTAAGGCTCATTAACACTAACCTCTTTGCGCTTAGTTACCGGCGAATGAACATGTACACGGGTAACAGAATCAGCTGAACGGCCGGCATCCGTACAAGGCGGCATGTCTCTCGGAGAAACCCGATTATAGCTCAACAACGTCGTATTCTCCGACCACTTCTCCACCCACTCAAAGAAAAAAACGTGCGGAGCTTCACACGGATCTCTGGACGGCAGGCGAGTGTTGAACATAAAAATTGGCGGCGATAGATTCCAAAACCACGGCGAAAAGGTTTGAATGGGGAGTTGCAGCCAACTCCGGGGATGTATTTTCTCGTAAATGTGGACGGAGTAGCCCCAGGAGATGGAGACCGACCACCCAAGCCGCCGGTCGTGGCAGACGGTTTGTTGGAGGAGGCGGGATTGGTCGACGTTGGCGGCTTTCATAAGATGTTGGATGGATTGGACCCGGTTCATGGCGGGGAAAATCGGGTCGACGACGTCGAAATGGTGGAGAGACAGCAGAGGAGTCATCAGGTTAGATGAGAGTAGACCGGAGATGTCACCCCGGATATCAATCTGAACAATCAATTTCCACGTGTTAATATTGTGTCCATATGTGCGTGTTATTAAAACATTTTGACAATAATTACCACCAATTTTTATAAAAATAAATAACTTTTATTTTTTTGACATTATAGTATTTTCCATGAAAGTTTGATGTCATATTTAAATAGATATATGAACAATAACATTATCGTATGTGACATTATACAATTCATCATAACAAGTAATTTCCAAAAAAAATTAAAAATTTATTTTTAAAAATATATGTTATAAAAAATCTAACAAGTTTTCACACTCTAGTATTTATACTTGTATACCAATTCCATGTTATATCAAAAAAAAATTAAAAAATTGACTAATTAAATTAATTGTTAAATTAGAAGTTGAAATGGAAGAGAGGGTATACAATATTTTAGTCACAAAATACGACGTTCAAGTTGAAAATTTTAAAATTAGAAAGGTAAAATGATTATTTTATAACTTATAAAAATACAGTTTCTCCAAGCTAGACTAAATCATGCAAAAATACTTCTAGACAAAGTGAAAAAGAACAATTGAGAATTCCATTTTTAAGTAGGAACGAGTGGTTAATTTAACCTGGTGGAAACCTTTCTGGGGAGTCAAATTCACTCCAAGATCAGCTATGCACGCCATATCCATCGTGTCCGCAGTTATGAACTTGGGATACCTCCTGATGCAGCTTTCCACCGTACCCGCAAACGCCTTCGCCAGAGGATAACTCAGCGCAAACCCCGCGCCGCCAAACGCCGTGTTAAACGAGAAGAAATAATTGGACAAAATGGACTCCGAAACAGCCCCAATATAGCAGTATTTCTCGTTATCAAACCCCGAAAGAACATCCACCAAATTATCCACAAAAAAACCGTATCATCGTCCCCCATCACAAGCCACCTGAACCCCTCTTTCCCCTCCTCTTCCCTCACGATCTCGAAAATCGCATGCAAATAACGTAGGACATTAGGTGATGTGGTCTTAACCTCGGCTATGAGCTCGGTTAGGTCATCGGAAACCCGAAAGGGCGGAGAAGTTACAGACCACGGCAAGAGGTCCCCCTCCGGCGCCTTCTCGAGGTACAGATACCCTCTCGTGGCGTTCGGCCGCCACCACGCCTCCCCGAGGCCCTTCCGCTGGCGCCATGAGACCTCCTTGCCGACGAGTCCGAATACGAGGTGGTTGATGTTAGTTCTTTGCTCGGTGCTGATGTCGGAAATTTGCATGAGGTTTTCTTTGATGAATAGTAAGGAGGAATTCGGTGACCCTCTCTGGTAACCGGAGAAATAGTATACTAGTATGAAGGATGAACTCAAAACTAGTATGTAGAGAACAGGTTTTCTGTTGTCTCTACTTTCTACACTTCTTTTTTTCCCTAAAGTGGATGTCATGTTTGGACAAGATGAAGGAAATGTAGTTAACAGAAAATTCGGAAATGAACGATGCAAGATTGCACCAAATAAATTTTTTAGTTGATCTCTATGGTTGTAAGACTAATTTAAGATTGCAGCGTAATGTTTCTAGGGCATAGGGGGACTAATTTTTCAAAATCCTTGCCAGCGGAATGTTGGGCAGGCTAGCTAAACCGGTGCTACATATCTAGGAATAAACAGTGTACAACCTAGTGGTAGAAACTGCTACCGGTTTCTTACCAATTAAATAGATTATTTTTCACATTATCTCTCTTTCACCTAATTTTAAGAAATCACTTAAGAAATCACTCTTTTCTCCTCCACAGTGGTAAGAAATCACTTTGTACTATTCATAGACCCAATTTGATTCTCTCTATCCTACTCATTAATTTTACTATTAACATTTTTATTTACATTTGTTCATCCAAAAATAAGTTGAATGTGAAATTTAATAATATATTATAATTTTTAAAATTGAATTTCATTTTTTTACAAAAACTATTTAATATTTTGTGAATAAATGTTTTCCCCGGGTTTTTAAAAAAAATTACGAAAAAACAAATTAGATTTTTTTAAAAATAAACCATATTTTTGAAAAATAAATAAAAATTACTGGTTGGGACACGTGACCCAACCACGGGGTGCCACGTGTCCCTCCAGTTTAAAAAAAATTAAGCTGCATGCATGGGGGACACATGGGCCAATGCATGACTGCCACGTGTCCTGTTGGTAAAAAAGGGTTGATGGGCACATGCAGCGCATTATTTGCTCTGCCCCGCACCGGTTCTTTAACCGATTTCTTAGTAAGAAATTATGGATCGATCTAGAAACCATAACTCTGGGTATTTTTGGTTTCTATACCGATTTTTTAAAATTAAAAAATCACCACTGCACATGCTCTAATTAGGCTTTAAATACTCCCTTTTTTCCCTCTTCATTTGGCCTCTTTTGAGATGGTGTTAGACTATGTTTAACGGTAGAAGTCGCTACCGGTTTCTTACTAATTAAATATATTGTTTTTCTCATTCACTCTCTTTCACTTAACTTTAAGAAATTACTTTTAAAACCACTCATTTTCTTCTCCACAGTGGTAAGAACTCACTTTTGACTACTCCCTCCGTCCCAGAATAAACTTCCTAATTTAACTTTCTGACGTCAAACTAAATAAATTTCAACCATTAAATTTTCTTAATATATATAAGCTTATTATCACATGATATGTTTTTAGATTCAGCATAGCATATAATTTCAAACAATTATTATTTTTCATTTTTTACATACACAAAAAAATATTAGTGGTTAAAAGTTGATGCAGTTGACTCCTAAAAGTCAAATTAGGAAGTTTATTCTGGGACGGAGGTAGTATCATATTCATTAATTTTACCATTAAAAATTAATTTAATTAAAATTTTCCACTCAAAATTAGTTGAATGTGAAATTTAATAATATATTTTTCATTTTTAAATTTTCATTTAATTGTTTTCATAAATTATGTAATATTTTGGGAATAAAAAAATTTCCAGGATTTTTTATAAAATTACGGGGTTTTACAGATTTTTTCAAACCATTGTACAAATTTTTTATATAAAAAAACTCAGATTTTTTTAAAAATAAAGTGGGGACACATGGCCCTACCAGAGGGTGCCACACATCCCTTCAATTTTTAAAAAAATGGGCTGCATGGGCTGGGACACATGCCAGAGCAAGATCAGAATAATCAGTCCACAAAGTTAAAAACCCAGAATAGAATGCTTGGACCGAAAGATCTCCCTGAGTGTAGTTGGCAATATCCAACTCAAGTTGGAATTTCCTAGCATTGTTATCCTGATTATAAACTTGCTTGAGAAAGTCCTTCATAGCCTATGCAGACTTGTGAGGACGTGCATGACTGCCACGTGTCCCATGCTGAGACAAAAAAAAGGACCGCGTCCAGCTCCCCCCACCACACATGGGCAACAATTAATGCAACGGTTTCTTAACCGGTTGCTTACTTACAAACTAGGGACCAATTTTTTGTTAAAAAATCGGTCTAGAAATTATCGTTGTGGGTGTTTTTGGTTTCTACAACGATTTTTTAAAAATTTAGAAACCACCACTGCACATGCTCTTATAGCATTTCACAATAGTAGTGGATTTAAGGAACACTTTTTAAGTATCAAATCATGAATTTTGATAAAATCTAGATAAAAATAAACTTCCAACAATGGTAGTGGATCTAAGGAGCACTTCTTAGGCATTTTTAAAATAAATAAATTATAATTAATTAAAAATATAAAACAATTCATAATAAATGACATTCATTGATTGGTTGGTATTTGTACAAAGAAAGATGTATCAACTCCTTAACTAAAGAGCAACTCTTTATCAAGGAGTGGTCCTTAATAATCCACAATGGTACTCCTTATATAAGGAGTGCTTTTTTTTAAAAGTAGGTTTAAGGAGGTACCATTGTGGATGCTCTAAGTTTTTTTGAAAGAAGAATTAGTGAAGGAGATTGTATTGGAATGATAAAAAAGTTAATTGAATGGTTAAAAATAATCTAGTATTTACCATAAAAGGAAAGTTCCAATTTAAAAAAGATCATAAATAATTGGTAAGTGTGCCAATATTAGAGGACCGGAGGGAGTGAGATATCCTCCCCCATTCAGTTTAAATGAAAAAAATATTTTTGGCTTTTTAAAAGAAAAGTTTAAATATAAATTTAGAGTTAAGAGCTAAAAATAACTATGACTTTAGACTGAAAGTGTTAATATAATTCTGCAATCTCAAAAAGTGCCAAAATGACCTGTGACCGTGTTGACCTTTTAGTCAACGGTCTGATTGCCATTTTTTAAAGTGACCAATTTGCCCATATTTTTAAAATAAAAAATTGAAATTTTGTCTTTGCTCCTAGTCTTTTTCTCCCTTTTCTTCGTTTTTCTGGCAAATTCTTTCCTTATTCCCTCTTATCTTCCAGCTCAAGGTCTTGTCCCTTTTCTATTGATACACAGAAACCAAGGTTCGTCGTTCTCCTCGCCAATCATTGCCACCGCTTGAAGGTCCCCTAGTCGTCGTCGTTCTCCCCATGTCTGAGATGAACATTGTCGGTCGATTGCTGCAAATGGAGTTTCAGCGCTGTCGAGTGCTCGTAAAACAGGGCTTCATCCCAAATGGTAAGAACTCTCCATTTTTCCCTCGATCCAGTTCTGGTCTCGATCCGTTGTTTAAGTGGGGTACGACGGCGAGGGGGAGGAGGATGGAAGCGACAATGAGGGGAGGGGATGAGGGGGTGGGTCTAGGGTTCTGGAGGAGGCGGAGAAGGCGAGGGTGAGGTACGATGGCGAGGGGAGGAGAATGAAGCTGGTTAATCTCAGAGGCGGGGGAGTGGAGAGGGTGGAATATCTGTGAAGGCATGGAGGTTTCTGGTGGCGGAGGCAGAGGCGGAGGCGGACGTTTCCGGCTCCTTATTATATTGATGATGCTATTTCCTCTAATGAATACATAAATTTGTTGTTGACATCGGTAGGGCTCGGATTTTTCTTTTTGTTCAACGATTGGCTGCTTTCAGTTTCTGAAAATGCTCTTACTGTACGAGTGGTTATTTTATTTGTTAGTGTTCAATTTATTGTTTGATACATGTCTCTGATGATCTTTCTTATCAATATTAGTAGTGGGGATTTCTATGGATTGTAGATATAAGATTGTTCTTTCATTGATTCAGAATTCCATAACAACAAAGAATGAAACTCTTCTGGCGGCGGACATTTTCGGCTGCAGCGGATGAACAACGGCTTTGGAAAAACAAGAAGGGAGGTCAACATAAATGGGTTAAACATCTCTAAGGGATATTTCAGGTATACAATTTTTAAATTTTAGCTCAAGGTTATTTTGGTAATTTTCATTTTTTCTCTTTGCCGGAAAATAAATTGTCAATGCCGGAAAGATAGACTTTGGGTATATCGGCACAATTTTTCCTGAAGTTAGGGTTAGATAGGCACATACAATAATAAGTTAGGGTTAAATTGACACTTTTTCAGATTGTATGGTTATATTGACACTTTCAGCCTAAAGTCAGGGTTATGAATGTAAATAACCCTAAAATTTATTGAACTTAAAAATTACATTATGATAATTTAACAATACGTTTCTTTGTCATTATCATTTAGTTTTAAAATAGTATATTTTTTATTGGCATATACGAGAAATTTTATAATGACATTTTTTATGGACATATGAATTAATTTATATTAGACAAATAGCTGAATGATTCTCATACATGTGATATATGTTTATATGACTTCACATTTTTTAAAGTGCCAATATACTTTTGACTTGGATTGATTTGAAAATTTGAAATCATACAAACAACCAACCAATATTGACAATCAAAATTTTAATGGAAAGTTGAAAGTAAATAATATACATACCCTCTGCCACCGCCACCATTACACAACACCGTGCTGCCACCTCCACCAAACAATGCCATAACCATCTTCCCCGCACTTAGTTAGAATCTCATTGGAAACAACCCAAACTCAATTTCCTCCTCAGAAACCTGCTCAACTATTGTATCACCGTCATCAATAATACACCAATACCATATTGCACTCTAGTCTCTAGCCACACCACCACCATTGCAACCTAACACCAGAGCCGGCCCACATGAGAGACACGTGAAAGATTCGCCTCAGGTTCCCGATTTATCAGCTATATAGGGGCTTCATTTAAAAAAACGTGTTGTATATGTGAAAAAATTTCTTTAAAAAATTACAATTCTCAATTAGCCAGCTCAATAATATTCTTATCCTTTTCATATGGGGCCCAATTTTACTAATATTGCATACCCTAAATATTATATGTGGGGCCCAATATTTCAATTTGCTTTAGGCCTCTAAAAGTTTAGGGCAGGCACTTCCCAACACCATCAAACGCCTTCACAACCACATCACACTGCCACCATATTGCAACACTAACCCGGCACTATAGTTTCCATTAACGACCATCAGAGCCCAACACCACCAAACGCCACCCATAACAACATTGCACCACTATCGGACACCCCCACTGATAGTGTTGTGGTATAAGTGGTACACTACAAGATATAAGTCGTCACTTTATATTTCTATGGGTCTTATGATAGTGTTGTGGTAGAAGTGGTACACTACAAGAGACAAGTCGTCACTTTAAACAACTTAAGCTAACATAAGGGATGAAACAAGGGCTTAAGTTGAATAACTGAAGTTGGGCTTCAGTTAGAGGCTCATTGTATCTTGAAGGTCTTAAGCCAATAGAAGAGGTAAAAAACATATCGCTTCTCGAACGGCTTAAGTCAACATAATAGGTCAAATGTATACGAAACGATCGACGTGATGATAGGAACAGAAATATTTCAAAGTGGAAGAATCCCAAGTATAAAGATCGAGATAAGTACATCAAAACCCGGAGGTCTTTTGACTAAGGAAATACTTGAGACTAATTTGAGCGTCAGAGCTTTTTCCCCCCGATCAATGGGGGGATTTTCCTTGCAGGTTATCAATCCATCAAACAGAGATCTGGAGCTTAAGCGGTCACACAAAATAGCTTCATCAATTTTGGAGCTTAAGCGGTCACACAAAATAGCTTCATCAATTGGCACACCCGGTGGGACCCATTTGCAAGCACTTCATTTTTCCGTTGATGGTTGGTAACTCACGCAAACAACCACAGATCGATAAAATGATGGTTCCTGTAAGACGATCTTCAAGAATAAATTCGAGGATGGATGAACATGAAACCACGCATCATGCAGAAGCTGGTCCCTCTAGACCAAGAGAAAGAGAACTAGCATCGCAAGACGTTAGACGATCAGAACACATGGGAACTACCAGCACAGTAGATACGCATATACACTCAAATTTGGTGCCCACCCCAGTTATCCAGACACATGTCCTCCCAACGACGAACCAAAGACAAGCGCCTATTTCCCAATGTCAAGCGGCTTCACAGCCTAGGATTCAAAAGAACCGCGATGGAGAAATAGCCAGTGTTACCGCTTCATCTCAACCTTCCCCTCATAAGGATTCAGATGAAGTAGCTTTTATGGGTGCCCGTAGGGTAGATTTTGAGAACTTTTAGAAAATTGCCGGGAGGAACACCGCCATACCTCAAAAGTTGAACCCGCTCGTGGTCAGCATATACCACGGGCAGTAATTGGAGTAATGAATAACTCTCTTGGACGCCAACAACCATATCCAACATCTGTCGTACATGTTCGACCCATAGCACTTAGGCGGACAAGTGTCTCTCCTCCAATTTCCATGGAGATCATCTCCCCGAGAATCGTTGTCCCGGGGTTTCTTGTATCCGAGACCTCCACTCAACCGATCTACAATAACTCCACGTATCCTCATGGATTCAATCATAACATTCACCTTCCCCAGTTTCTATTTCCCCAGGTCATGCAAGGTTTTCAACAACATATGCAACCCGAAGGCTATCCATCATTCGGGGACCACCAGCAGCACTGCCGCCCAGAAGGGATGATGGGTAGAGCCCCAACAACAAGTGCCGGCATATTAAATCAACCTTTAATGATGGCTTATCCCGGGTGGATGCATCAAGGGACATCGTCAATACATATGCCACTACCACACATTGGGCCAACATATCCACTAGCTCAACCTACAGGGGAAACATATGGTGCCAGACCACAACCTCCATTATACTTTGGTATGACAGACCGAAGTGCGGAACAACACAGTGTAAATACACTAGATAAAGAGCTAGAGTGGCTAATTGGCAGGGATCATCAAGCAGCATTTTCCCCATTTGTGCCTTACATTGCAACTTATGCCTGCCCACCATACTTCAGATCGCCAGGCGGTTTACCTACTTATAATGGGAAAACAGACCCAAGAGAATTTCTGGCAACATTTAGAAATTTGATGTCCACTCGAGACATTCCGATTGAGCTTATATGTAAGATTGTGGGTCATACCTAATAGGAAAGGCTTTAGCTTGGTATGAATCACTTCCAAGAGGCTCCATCTCATCATACTTTGATTTTGGGAAGTTTCTATCTGCCAGATTCTACCAAAATAAGCGATTCACCAAAATCGGTCCAGAGTTACTTAACCTCCGAAAGAAGACAAATGAGTCTACTGCAGAATTCTACCAACGATTTACTGATGAAAGTTTGAATGTGGTAGACAGGACATATGCAACTGTTATAATGGGCTTCATGAATGGTATGGTTCATGAGAGGCTGTATGATAAGCTTGTGGAAGAAACACCAAAGACTGTGCATCAACTACAAAAGCTCGTTGAAAAACATTCAAAGGTTGAAGAAGCGGCTAAAAGAAAGAAGGAAAATTAACTCCAAGCTGGGATTGACCGTACAAGGTCATTGAGGCGCATGCTGGATGGAGTTATGTTCTTCGAGACCGTGTTGGAGATAGAGTACCCCAAATGTGAAATGTAAGTAATCTTAGGAGGTTTCATCATTGAACTAATAGTTAGCTTATGCAAATGATCTTAAGGCCATATATGCCAAAAGCGGTGCATTTTGGAATTGCTCATGTTTGAATAAATGTACGCTGCCCAAGGAATTAACTCACCCCCTCCCCCCTCGAGTTTTAGGGTCTCTGCGACGTACAATTTATGTTATAATAAAGTGTCATTCCAGACTTTGCTGCAAATTATGATTCAGTTTAAGTTATTCATCGTATGTCCTTCTTTAAACTACATATCTATCACGAGTACATCGAACAATACAACATTGGCGTTAGCTCGGTGAATTTTTTAACATCGTCACAAGCACGGTGAATACTACAACATCGACGTAAGCTCGGTGAATTTTTGAACATCGGCATAAGCACGGTGAATACTACAACATCGATGTAAGTTCGGTGAATTTTCAAACATTGGCATAAGCACGGTGAATATTACAATATCGATGTAAGTTTGGTAAATTTTCAAACATCGGCATAAGCACGGTGAATACTACAACATCGACGTAAGTTTAGTGAATTTTTGAACATCGGCATAAGCACGGTGAATACTACAACATCGATGTAAGTTTGGTGAATTTTCAAACATTGGCATAATCACGGTGAATATTCCAATATCGATGTAAGTGTTAAATTTTCAAACATCGGCATAAGCACGGGCTTGGTGAATTTTTAAACATCAGCATAAGCGCGGTGAACACTTATAAACATCGATGTGAGAAGCTATCATCAATTGGTGGACTTCATTTTTCCGCCAGTGCTCACCAAAGCTTGCTTAAAAGACACTTGCATACATGTAAGGACTTCTACTAAACAACTGTTATTTATATCTCTAGGGGGCTTATGATAGTGTTGTGGTATAAGTGGTACACTACAAGACATAAGTCGTCACTTTATATTTCTATGAGACTTATGATAGTGTTGTGGTAGAAGTGGAACACTACAAGACATAAGTCATCACTTTATATTTCTATGGGGCTTATGATAGTGTTGTGGTAGAAGTGGTACACTATAAGACATAAGTCATCACTTTATATTTCTATGGGGCTTATGATAGTGTTGTGGTAGAAGTGGTACACTACAAAACATAAGTCGTCACTTTATATTTCTAGGGGACTTTGTGGCGTGTTTGATTGGATCCTTGGAAATTCTTAGGTTATGGTTTCATAAATTTTTTCTCAAATTTAAAACTTCCAGACCCAAACATTTGCGAGCACAACAGGTCCATCGCGAGTTGCGACAGGACCCTCACGATCGCAACAGGACCCTCGCAATCGCGACAGATATCAAAAGAATCTTGCCATTTTGCAACTTCCAGGTCCAAACATTTGCGATCGCAATGGACACATTGCGAGTCGCGACACTCTATCGCGAGTCGCGATCGTGCCATCTTCCCCAGAAACTATAATTTTTATTTTTCTTTTCTTCTTCTTCTCTATCCAATACTCATAAGAACCACCTCACTTCAACTCATGTGTCCACCATCTTGCATATATAGACATGATCATTCTTGCATCTTTATAGTTATCTTTGTTGATTTTAGTATACCAACTACATCATTGTGATTATGATTGTTAAATTATATAATGATGCTTGGATAATTGTCGATCTATGTTAGATAATTTTATTGGATGATTTCATAGTGGCGAATGCA
>JAULKK010313362.1:0-11804 GCA_032355705.1 Rubia peregrina
TTTTTTTAGTAATAATACTCCCTCCGTCCTAGAGAAAATGACACTTGCTTTTGGATCGGTTTTTATGCAAACTGATGTGTAAGTGTTGATGGGAAATAAAAGAATGCTATTTTGGCAATGGAAGAGTTGACTAATAGATTTAATCAACTTTTTGAGGGATAATATAGTATAAGTATAAGCTCATTTATTGCCACTTTAGGTAAGAATTGAAGTGTGTCAATTTTAGTGGGACGCACGAAAATAGAAAGTGTGTAAATTTCTCTGGTACGGAGGGAGTATAAGACTAATTTTCATTTGAAGAATAAAGGGATTGTTTTATAACATTATCATTTATTCAGACTGGATGCATGAGGGCCCATATGAAGTTAACTATCTCTCAAAATATTTAATTTGCAATTACAAAAATTATTAAGGATGTCGGTCGGCCCTTTATTTTTCGGTGCAAATCATTCCTTCCCTTACATCATCCCAAATCCCACTTCCCAACCACTGGGGTACACCCGTGGGTGTATTCCTTCCCTTACATTACGATGGTAGGCAATTTAATCATTAATATTTGGGATTTTATTTAAATTGAAAAGGCTAGTGTTTGATTATCCAACCTTCCATTTAAATTAAAGGGTTAAATGTTTTTCTAACCATACCTTTAGGTTGAAAGTGTCAATATAACCTGTAAAATAAAAAAGTGTCAAACTAACCCTAACTTTACTATGAATTGTGCCGATATAACCTTCATGTCAAATTCCAGCATTGACTCACCAATTGAGTTATTGACCGGACTCAAAAAGACAAATATACCCTCGACCATTTCAACTTAATATTTTTTTTCCAATTTTACCACCCCTTTTGCCACTAGCCACCACCATCGCCGCCCACTTTAACCCAACATCAGTCGCTGCCTTCTTCTTCCTTATCTTAGTCACTTACGAGATCTCTTTTCCTTTTGTTTGAGCCGCCGTTACTGACACCAAGTTGTAGAATTGCTCCAAGAGAGTTTTGGAGAACATGAATTAGAATTTAACATTCAGAAATCAAGAATGATTAAGTTGGAAAAAAACCTCACAAACAATGCAATAGCAAACGGCAAAATGAATCTAGAACATTTACTCAAGAACATCAGCGTTTTCACTCCCCTTGATAAACTCTAGTGTGCAATCCTAGACCAAGCCAATATCCATTTAATCCGCCCACCGTAACCACCACCTCCACAAGCCACTGCCACCCACCATCTTCGCCACCACATCACTACCTCCACCAGCCCTGCAAAAACACTCCCTCTGCCCACCTCCACCTCCAGCGATTCGTTGCTCCGCCACCCTACCCAAATCCACCTTTCATTTAAATTAAATTTGGCATAAATTTTATGATTGGATATTTTTGGTATACGGTATACCAGAATAGATAATAGGGTAAATGATTTGTGGGTATCTCTAAAATGTTTTCGCCTTATTTTGACTCCTGAAGAAATAAAACCAAGTAAACCGCTCTTCTTCAAAACAAATTACTTCATCATTCATTGACGTGCCATTCTTGTAACTTGAAGTAATTTATAATAGTCTACACGGCCCTTAAAGATCAAAATGATAGGTTTAAATCAATTTTTTTAATAAAAAACACACATATATTAATAAGACATAGAGTTACATTGAGTTCTTCCTAATTAAACTACGACCAACTTTCAAACATTTGAAAGTATTTAGATGAGAGGTGTTGAACAATATCTGATGAATCGTTCCTTTGATCTCCCAACCCAAAGTGCTTTGTCTAATTGAGCTATTGATGAAACTAATATTATGGAATTCGTATAAACTAGTAGATCAGTGGGAGTATTTCTCAAAGATGCTAATATTACTCTTAAACAAGTTTCGGCCTCCTCTTGTAAAAGTGTGAATATTTTATTCAATTACAAAATCGTATCTTACACAAAGGTGAGTGAGATTCTTATGTGACTCACGGGGAGTAGAGTGAGTCTTTCACTTTAAATTCACGCCAGTAAAATACGTAGGAGTTTGCTCCACACTAATAAAGACATTAATGATTTGAAGATTTAAAAGATCATAATAATACAATTTCTTAAATGAAAAGGATTGAAATAGAATTGCCCCTGATCGAATACAATAACTACTCTATGACTAATCACAAGTGGTGACTAATCAAGTCAAGTCTCTTCATATACTCCCTCTTTTCTATTTATGCCACCATAGATTTAGGTGCTTGGATTTAGGTGAAGAAATGAATGAATGAAATTGAATGTAGAAAGTAAAAAGTAGAATGAGCGGATGAAATTGAAAGAATCTGTCCAAAAATGGAAAGAATGTCAAATAAAAGAATACATTCATTTATAGTAAGTGTGACATAAATAATAAAACAGAAGAAGGGACACTAATTGTGAAGGAAGAGAAGAATGAAGCAACATCTGGCTAATGGTAGTTATTGACTAGACTTGGAATATTGGCAAGGGAATTGCCTAACATCAACTACCTCTCACATATTATTATATATTTTCAAAAGGAAATTGATGTTTGGTTGAATAATAGTATTTATGTTACCTCACATAATTTGTCATTTGGCTTTTAAATTCCCCAAAAGACAAGAAAGTCACTTGGTAGTTATTAATGTTTTCCAACAAATCTAGTTCATCAATCCTACCACAACTCCAATCATCATTCATGATTCATCAACCCTTTTATACTCCCTCCGTTCAAAAGACAATGGCACGCTTTTTTGATCTTTTTCCTCAAGGCATGTTTGACCATTAATAACTTTTACTACGTATGTTAATATCATGTAAAATTTTAATATTTGGAAAGTACATGCTACGAAGAATCCAGCGATATCTCACATGATAATATTACTACTTATATATTACATGAAATTTATGGTCAAACATGATTTGAGAAAGTTGACTAAAAAGTGTGCCAAACATAACTGAACGGAGGGAGTATTATTTTGTAACCATTGATTATGCAGATTCGAGTCCTGCAAGACTTGACCCCTTTGGCTCTTCTGAACTTGTGCAACAACAACAATCTGGTCATTAATATTAAAAGAGAAAAACTCGTATTAGAGAAAGAACTAAGTGAACTTTTAAAAATTACAAAATCTACAACATGTCATCTCACATCTTAAAATAATTGTAGTTATACCCCCCGGTCTCACTATAAGTTAGAGTGAGACCGTCTCAGTCAAGTCTTTGTAATATTAAAAACTGCTTCTTTTGTTTTTGAAAACGACTAACTTTTAATGTATTTATGACAAAGTTTTGTATAAGACCACTTATTGTGAGATCGAGGATTAATAATGAAATTTAGTTAGAGATGGAGTTTCAAAAGTAATTTATATAAGGTTTGGAGATTGAGCAGAAATCTAGGTGCAAATACTACTTTTTTGGGATGTTGGGTATAAATGATTGGGATTTATGATTATGGGTCATAAGAATCTCGCAGGTCAAGAATTCGAGTTGGAAAAATCCGCAGGTCAATTATTCTACCCATTTCGGCGCAATGCAGGGGTTTTTAATAGCAGATTTGACGTTTTATTTTCAACACTTGATGTTTTAATCAAATTTTGCGATGTCATACCAGAAGTCATTTGAATAACGAAAATCACGTGTTTAAAGAAAAATCTTGATTTTTTAAATGTAAATCGTGTGTTTATATGTTAAATTTTTGGGACATATACAAGTATAACCCTACTTATTTAAGTAAGTGTCAATATAATTTATGTGTATTTAAGTATTTTATTTTATGTGTTCTTGGTGTATTTATTTGATGTTTATCTATTCTATTTTGATGTGTATTATAGTGTTTTTATTTGATGTTTATTTATTTCATTTGATGTGCATTTAGTGTTTATATTATACGTTTAACTATTCTAATTTGATGTGTATTTTTAGTACTATTATTTGATGTTTAATTATTTTAATGTCATGTTTTTATTTGACGTATAACTAGTGTATTCTATTTTGATGATTATTTTTATTTTGTGTTTAGTTATTTTGAATTGGTGTTGAATTTTTTAGCATTTTTTGTATGATTTTCAATTTTGTTTTTTTCTATTTTCTATTTAATTATTTTGACTTGATGTTGGATTATTAAATATTTTGTATAATTTTAATTAATTTAATTTTATATTTTATATTTAGTTTTTTTGGTTTGATGTTGGATTTTTAGCACTTTTGTATGATTTTCAATTTATTTTATTTATTTTATATTTGATGTTTAATTATTTTGATTTGATTTTAAATATTTATTATATTTTCATGATTTCAATTAATTTAATTTGATGTTTAATTATTTTATTTTATTTTGAGACCATGGTTTAAAAATAGTTTTTACAGGGTTCTATTTTAACCTTGTAATTTTTTTGACTCATAGTAAAACGCGGTCTACTAACTGAATTCAACCCATTTTCGACCAACTCTCTTTCTCAGAAATCCCCTGTTCAACGTCAGGGAATTGTCTTCGCCATCTAAACACGAGCTCGCCTTCACAAATTTTCAACGCAATCACCACCGCGACAGTGACTAAAATAAAACCCAATACATATCAGAAGCGACGACGAAATTGGTGGTTACAATTCGTTTGGAAAGCCTATCGTAAATAAGATTCTTAAGCTACAATTTTGTGCGCGTCCAAGATTGTTCATCAACCTTTTCTTTCTTTCTTTTTTTTTTGATAAAACTTCATCAACTCAAGCATGGATCCATCGTAAATATGTGATCTCTTAAATGGAATCATCAACAACAGGTTTCATTTATCTTTATGGAATTATTGGTTGGGTTTCATTTATAGTACAAATGCTGATATATGTACGACATCATTTGTAGAATATAGCTAGATTTAGACTTTAAATAATGTATTCATCACCCATACTCCAAATTCAGCGACCTCACATAAATGAGTTTTTTCTTTAAAAGAATCTTTCACTTATTCTAATGTGGTCACTTTTCGCAAAGCACCATATAATAAGGATTGTCTGCTATTGATATCAACCAAAGGATATCAACTGAGGATATATCCGTCATATTTTGACATCCCTTATTTTGACTTTCCTGTATTGAGAAAACGACACCGTTATGCCCTTTCTCTTCATTCTACATAATTAACTGTGTTTATGTGCTTCTCTCTTTCTCCACCAGAATTCACACCTCTGCCTCCGTCAACCCTGTTGCTCCGCCAAGTGTTTGGACTTCATCAACTCCATCACCATGTTTCCACGATTTCCATAATCGCAAAGCACAGAATTTCCTGGAATTCTATGTTCCTTCTTTGGTGATTTCCTCTTCTTCTCTATTCCTCTTCTTAATCACCGTTCAATCTGCACAATCTCGGCCTTGCCGTTCGACCGGAGGCGGTTTCCGGTAATCCTCTTCGGTTTACTTCGATTCAACGGTTCAATCTGCACAATCTCGGCATTGCTGTTCGACCGGAGGCGGTTTCCGGCAATCCTCTTCGGTTTACTTCGATTCAACGGTTCAATCTGCACAATCTCGGCCTTGCCGTTCGACCAGAGGCGGTTTCCGGCAATCCTCTTCGGTTTACTTCGATTCAACGGCATCCGATTGCTTTCAATTGCATCAGAGGTGAAGCAGATCCAACGGCATCCGAGGGCTTCCTCTAACTGTGGTGAGCTTCCTAGATATCTATATAAACAGTTGGTCTTTAGTTGGTCATTGTGGGCATCTCACTTTTACCCAAACGGGAAATCATTGTGGGCAACATGCGCAGGTTTCACAATTCTGCACCGAAACATACTTACCACCGCAGGTGCGTGCCATTCTTGATTCTAAATTCAACAGTTTAAGGCATTAATTTTTCTGGTTTATGCTTAGATTGTGTGTGTGATTTATGTTTATTTTTAGAATTTGTTGTTTGCTGATAAAGCTGTGATCTTTACCTTTTGAATATAAAATGATTGATTGAACACCTTGCTGATTGGATGCTGCCAGCATTTGTATAATAGCTCGCCTTAAGGGCTGCCATTTGCCAACATAATGTAAAAATATCTACAACCTTTTGTTTATGAGGCCTAGAATGCAGCAGGTTATTAGTTATAGTGAACTTACAGTCTCTTGTTTGTTGGATTGGTTTTAGAAATAAGGGAATGAAATTTGGATGTATACGGCTTCGTATAGAAATTTGGTGAAGGAAGCATTGTAGTTTGAGTCTTACGAGGATTCTGAAATATCTGCTTCTTCATAGTTAGATACTTTATTGGATTGGGAATTGAAAGTTATTCCATATAGTGCAGACAGACACTTCTTGTTTTATATCATTCTCGTCCTCAATTTCCCACCATGATCTGGAAGAGGATTTTAGAATTCAAAGACTTGTTTTACGCAATGAAATTCAGCTATATTGTGTTTATGATACCCCTGTTGATGGATTTTCACCTGTTTTAGTTTATGGGATCCATTTGTTTGAATGAAGTGTAACAATTATGGGGCAGCATGGTTAAATTTAGTGCGTGAGTGCATTTGAGTTTTAGCTATAAAGTTTGAATACTTTATGTTTGTTCTATTACACTTTAGCTTGGTTGAATATGAATTTGTTCAGTTTGATTAGGTTAAATAATGAACTGGGATAGGTTTTGTTGTTCTAATTCAGCTTGTTTGTGAAACTAGAGTTCTGCAGTGTTTTTGCTTGTGAAGTAGTACGTTTCTAGCATTCTTGTTTATGTGCATACTGAAAGAATCCCTTAATATCTTTTGCTAAGAGGGATTTATTGAAACTACTCTGTATTTTCTTTGTGAGTTGGGCTTCCATTTTGTTTATTAGTCGTGTTTTATAGTTATTGGAGTAGTAAATCTTGCATTGTTTTGGTAGCAGGGATGGTAGATAATTGGTCTCTGCTTGAGAAAACATGAATTGGTTAGTTGTGATGTTCTTAAAAAATGGAATATATATTTTGTTTTAATTTTGAGTGTTTCCTGAGAAGTTTGTAGTATGTATTTTAATTAGATTGCATTCAACTCTTTGTAAGAGAATAGTCCCAAAAAAACTCTTAGATTGTCCTATTTTACAGTTCGTTCATCGGCGTATTTATTTCCTTCCACCACTACGAGAAGCTGTTAATCGAGGAAGTCTGGGTTCGTCTACGAGAAGCGGTTAATCGAGTGTCATATATCTGTACGTCTTATTCTTTACTCATAGTACGTGTAAAATTAATTTTACAGCTTGTTAGGCCGTGATGCAATAAACTTTAACTTTAGAAGCAATTTGTACAGTATGCAGATTATGTTGTTAGTTTGTGTGCATATGTATGACACCTACAAAATCTGACCCTTCTTGAGAATCCCTCTGTCATATGAGTATTCAATATCCTGATTTCCCTTTAATGTTATTGCTACTATGAGTTCATGTGTTTTATCATCATATGTATTGCTATTTTCAATCTGCTGTAACTTTACAGATTGTAAAGGAGAAGAGATGTCAGGTTGTTTGGGGATTTTGTAATGATAAAAATGTTGGGGTGCCTTGTCAAGTAGTTATCTCCACATGCTCCCGTCTCTGACTCTCCCTGCACTTTTTTTTTATAACGATCCATAATTCTGGAGTAGGGAGGTAGGAAACCAGGAGATATGTGGTTCAATTTATGTTCGTTATCACTTTTTTTTTTTTTTGAAAACATCATCATTATCATTCCTTAAAAAATATTGAAGGAAGGTAAATGGTAAGACTTGCCATATGAAGTTTACAAGAGAATTTTTTTGTAGTTTTTTCATAAATGATAGTCAAAGCTGAGTAATCGATTCTCGATTCAGCTAGAAACAGAAATTGCAAATGATAGCCTCAGAATGATTACAAATGATGCAGTATATGGCCCTAAAGCTTTTTCTTTCATCTAGATGCTGCTTTGCAGTTTTTTTACAATACTGATATGAACATTACTGCAAATACAGAGTATTGTTAGTAATGGTTATTTTTTTTGGAATTTTTAGCAGCTCAGCACTATGAAAGTACTAAGTATTTTCCTATGGACATATCATGTTTATTTAATTCTTTTACCTGATTAGTATTTTACTGCAATTAATTGCAGTGTTGCTGGGGTCAAAGTGATATTCCCAGCAGCTCTTCCTGTGATTGTTATGTTTTTAATTGACTTTGAATGCATTTTTAATTCTTATGTCATGTTGATACAAGTCAGTACTGTAATCTTACAAACTTTGTGAGTAAGTGTTAGAGTTGTAATTGTGTCTTTCTTAGAGGTTGATATTGTAAAGTTACTGTATGTTTACTTCTATTTCCGTTTCCCTATGTTTGGTATGTTATATTTTATTTCTGCATCTTTTCATAAAACATAATTTAATTGAAAGGTGATATTCTACATTTGTTTGTTGAGTTTGTACGGGTTATAGAGTGCATGATAGTCTTCTTTTCTCTGCTTGCGAATGCATACATTTTAACCCAGTAATAAATATAATAATGATAATTGTCAGATTATTTGAGTGTTCTGTTCGTAAACATTTAGCATGAAATTACATGTGGGCGTTGCACTAAGTATAACTTGAAAAATTTATGGATCTCACAAATTTCCTTATAAAACTAAAATAAATATTTAAAAATGGAATATATCAACTAAACATATATAGTGATTGGTAAATAAATATTAGTATAATATATAATATAATATAACTCCATATCTTTAGATATATTATGGTAAGTTGCAAAATTAGCCTGTAAATGTAATATTTATTGCTAAAAATAACATGAGGAATATTATTTTATGGCATTGATTCTCTTTCTTTACTACACTATTTTTAGTTTAAATGCTACTTTTATGGAATATATATATATATATATATATTTATATTCAATAATAACTTCTTAAAATATATAACTTCCAAAAATATATTATAAACCATAAATATTCCATTCCAATGTATATAAATACCAGTAAACATAAACATAAAAAAAACCACAATTCGTTTCTTGTACTATTCAAGGTTAGATAAAAAAATTCAATTCAATTTTTTATTCATACATTGAATAATTTATTCACCAATTGATATTTTGTTTTCATGTTTCAGATACTATAAACACGCAATGGCTACAAATAAAGCAATTGATGAACTCAAAAATGCCGACAAACCTTGGGTCAGAACTATTACGGTCAAAGACAAATTCTCTCCCTACAAAGTGCTAACAAATACACCAAGTTACAAAAATTCGCTTTTGCAGATGATGAGGTAAACCCTTACATTCATATTTTGTTTTCATATTGATTTTGATCTGTAGTTTCAAACTATAACATTGACTGTGTTATCATTTTTTAACTTTCAAAGTTTCTGACATGCCATCATAACAATGGATATGATTCAAATAAATCCTGCTGTGTTTTTTTGACTATTCACATAGCAGATTACGTTCACGTTGCATAAGCTTAAGATGATTGCTACCATGACTATGTCTTCTAAAAGTTAAGTAACTTGTCCAAATAGTAGGTATAACTTTCTGTTTTATGAGAATCCGATTCAGTCAAGTAAGATAACTGAAACAAGAATTCAAGCTATTGGAGACTATATTTAAATGAAGGTGCTAATCCTATTTGGTGAGAATAATTCAACTTCTCCAGCTGGACTAATTATAAAAACAACTTCAGTTGGGTCAACGTACCTCTGAGTTTTATTTCTTGATGATACATCATATATTATAAGTATGTTGTTGAAAGTGTAAATAAGCTTTGGAGGTAATATTCTATCCATGGTTTATACTCTTCCAGTTCGTAGAGCAACTCGTAATATTCCTACGTTTGTCTATGTTCTGTCCTATTTGTTAATGATTGATGAATTGTTTGAAAATGTATATGTTGTTGCCATCCGTTTATGTGCTAAGTTTATATAATATCAGCTCATTGTATGAGCTGTTGTCCTCAAACTGAAATCTTAGTCCGTTATTAGACAATAATTCGCGTGTTTTCCAAGATTGTGCGGTGTTCTCTGGGAATTTTGAAATTTTGGGTTTAAATTTAAATGGATTTTAAATTAGAGATACTGGTTGGAGATGAGTGATCTCTAAAAATGAAACAAATGTGGAGATCAAAAGTAGAATAGGTGAAGATAATTTCCCAAATTATGCTCTTATTAGTAATGAAATAATGACACGGAGTACTAATGTTGTTGTCAGTTGGACATTGGGTTGTTTTCTTGCGCTTATGCTAGCATGTCTTTTATGACTGTATTTCATTGGACATTACATTCAGTTTCGTATGTAGTATAAGTCTGAGTGACTCCAGACTTGTTGTTAGAAAGATAAGGGAAATGGAGACGACGTTTGCAGAAATGACGACGTTTCCAGTCCAGTTTCCAATCACTTTTTCCTTTTTTCAATCAAGCAATTCAGGTTCAAGTTCAGCCTTTCTTCACTTCTTCCTCACCTCTATTCCAGTTCGAAATCTATACGAATGTGTCATGTGAGAATTTCGGAATGATTTATTAATATCGTGCTCTTTTAATTTTGAGAAATATGCTAGGTTTTGTGATTTTGTCGATCTGTACCATTACATCAGAAGTGTTTTATATCGAACTGAATCAATTCGAATTGGTTTTTAGCAGAAAAATTCTTTGCTTTGTCCTATCTATTTTCATGTATTATTCGATCGTTGTATGTATGTTATTCGTTGCTCAATGTTAAGCTATTCAAAATTATCCGTTCTCCGGGGATTGGAGTGATTGGTTTATGTTCATTGACTGCTCTATTTTCGGCCTTTGTACTTTTCTGTTTGTTGTGCTTTGTTTCTATGATTGTTAGGTTTATTATTTGTACTTTTCCGTTTGTTGTGCTCTGTTTCTATGATTGTTGGCTTTATAAATGGCTGCTTATTGTTAATTTTCATAGTTACATTTGATTTGAGGTTGCTATGAGGGTGTTTAATTTAGCATTTTTTTGCATTCTGTATTTTACCGTTAACTATGTATATATATACATTTTATTTTAAACGTCCTAGCCATATGAAACCATTGTTTTTCATCTCATTCATATATTTCATTTTCTTTTCATAGGGTGCAAAGGTTGAAGGTATAATGTTCAACAAAACATTGCTAACCATGAGTAGCAAATTGCAGCTGCACAAAAAATATAAGATCTCCAATGCAGACATTAGAGAGATAGACGAGAGATATAGAAGTGAAGGGATAAAAATGCAATGGGTGATTGACACAAGCACGGTCATTGAAGAACTACAAGAGGAAAATCAAATTAGTCAAGTTCAACATGAATACGTTCCTTTTGACAAAATTGGTGACTACCTAGGCACTCCTAATCAAACAATAGGTGAATTTTTCTTTATTCGTCAAATTACATGAATGATTTCATAAGAACTTTTCTTATGTTACTAAATTATTTTTTACTTTGTATTTTAATCAAATTATTCTCCCTCTAACATGGAATAACTAAAATGTGTAACAAACATCATTAATAATGGCTCCTTTTCATATTACAGATGTTATAGGAGTGGTGGTAAAATATCTACCCGTTCGCAAGGCTACAACCAGAAAAGGACAAAGAGATGTGCAAAAGTTCATTTTAATGAACGACAAGTAATACTTCCCAAAATCTGGTACCATCTTATTACGAAAATATTGCAACTATTATTACTGATACAATATCTTTTTGATTTCAGATTTCAAACACTTGTCTTATCAATGTGGGAAGAATTCCTACCCACTGAAGGAAAACTCTTGGTTCAAAATATCAATTCAATGCCAATTTTAATTGGTAGACGCCTAGCTATTGATTGCTTCAATGGTAATTAACTTTAAATTATTCCATTAATATTATTATTATTCTTTCTTAATCAATTTT
>JAULKK010313382.1:0-11803 GCA_032355705.1 Rubia peregrina
ACTACCTTCTTTACGTTGTACACCAGGATGTTCCCAGTGACGGCATTTGGGTCAAGTTGCAGTAAAAGTAGAATGCCGTTGCATGATCAGAGGGTCTAATTACAATTGTGTACCATTATTATTTATTCAAGTGTGATATTTTACAATAATTTTTGTTAAATATGCGTATTAACACTGCAACAAATTAATCTCTACCAAAAAAATGAAATCACAACTGCAAAAACCAAAACTGTGTTTAGATATGGAACACATGAGAATTGATAGAATGTAAAATCCACAAATAATTGTGGTTGTGTGTATTCATATATATAGTGAGTACAAAGAGTATAAAATATAGAATCAGATATGGAAAATGATATATACAAAACAAATCAGAAAGAGTATTTATTTCTTAACTTGATTATAATTCATTTAATATTCTATTACCCCCCCAAGCGAAGTGTGGGACTTGTTGCAGCGCAAAACTTGGACCGTAAAAACTCAAACTGAGGACGAGGTAGATTCTTTGTAAATATATCTACAAGTTGTTGGTCTGTAAGAACATGAGTAACCTTGAGCATGCCAGATGACGTCATGTCACGCACAACATGATAGTCAATATCAATGTGTTTGGTTCTCTTATGTGAAATCAGATTCAGAGCAAGAAAGAGAGCACTACTATTATCACACAGCAAAATAGGTGGCACACATGAAGAAATGTGCAAATCCCGAAGTAAATTCATTAACCAAGCTAGTTCCACTGCAGTATTGGTCATAGTCCGGTATTCTGATTCTAAACTAGAACGAGAGACCGTATGTTGCTTCTTAGAACTCCATGAAACCAGGTTGCCACTAAGAAAAATGGCATAACCATAAGTAGACCTACGAGTCTCAATACAACGAGCCCAATCAGCATCAGAATAACCCAAAACCGGCAAAGCGAAAGAATTCTTGCGAAACTGAATGCCATAGTGCATTGTACCACGGACATAACGCAGAATTCGAGTGACAGCTTGATAATGGTCATCAATATGAGACTGTATATACTGACTGACCGTGTTCATAGCATAAGAAATGTCAGGACGTGTAATGGACAAATATTGTAGTGCACCAACCAAAGAGCAGTAACGAGTGAGATTTATAAATGGCTTACCGAAAGTACTGGAAAGCTGCGAAAAAGCTACAAAGGGGATAGCTACTGGTGCCGAGTCTTGCATTTCAACGCGTAATAAAATGTCCTTGGCATATCTGGCTTGGCCAAGGAATAAGTCTTCGGAATTTTGCACAACCTCCAAACCCAAAAAATACTATAAGGTACCAAGATCATTGATCTTAAACTCTTGATGAACACGAGCAATGAACTTGTTGATGAGGTGACCATCATTCCTGGTAAGAATAACGCCATCAACATAAACCAACAAATAAAGTAGAGAAGCACCTTGGAAAAAAAACAAATAAAGAGGTATCCACAAAACTGCATACAAAACTCAGGCCAACCAAAAAAGAACTAAATCTTTGAAACCAAGCATGGGGAGCTTGTTTCAAACCAAAAATGGTCTTGCGTAAACAACAAGCAAAATCAGGAGGCATAGGATCTTTGTAACCAGCAGGCTGCTCCATGTAAACTGGTGAATCAAGAACACCATTTAAAAATGCATTTTTCACATCGAGCTATCGTAATGGCCAATTACAAGTGACAACAAGAGACAAAACAATACGAACAGTAGATGCTTTCACAACCGGACTGAATGTATGATCGTAATCAAAACCAGGTAACTGAGAAAAACCTTAAGCAACTAACCTGGCCTTGTGCCGATCGATTGAGCCATCAGACTTTTACTTTAAACGATACACCCATTTAGAACCAACAACATTGACACGAGAATGTCGGGGAACTAGCTCCCATGTTTGTTAAGCACGCAAAGAAGCCATTTCTGAATCCATAGCAGCAACTTAGTCTGGATCCTTGACCGTATAACGATGACTACGGGGCTCAGTTTTTGCAAATAAAGCACTCAATAAACCAGAAATGTCATAATAAGAAAATCCTTGAATCGTAAATACCCAGTGCGAGAGCGTGTAGCCATCAGATGACGAGAAGAGAGCATCAAAACTGAGGATGGCTCAGAACACGAAGACATTGGCATGGAACCCGAGACCATCGATGAGGAACCCAAGACAACCAGTGCGGAACCCTATGCACTCTCGGTGATGGGTGCGGGTGAAGACGGCGGCCGTTATGAGATGGATGAGCTAGAGGGAAAATGGTGGCTATCAGAAAAAGGTTGAGATGACGAGTGGGACCGAAGAGCAGCCGGGGATATCGGTACGTGAAGCTCACACGCTGGCTAAGCAGCCGACGCGTGACTCGACAGTGACTGCGGTGGTGAGGGCAGAGGCCGCATCTGCTGTTGATCAAGATGCCTGTCACCTTGTGGAAAACAAACACTATTTTCAGAAGAACCCTGAACTCCTGGTGAATTCGGAGTGGAAGATGGCACAAAAACCTCTGACGGAACTGATGAAGGCTCCAAAAAGCATAAACATCCAATGATGATAAATCTCTAACAGAACCAGTACGGGTAGCCGGAAAAAATAACTCATCAATCTGAGCATGGCGAGTGATGTACTCCTTCTTCTTGAGAGGATCAAGACATCGATAACCCTTGTACTGTGAACTGTAACCTAAAAATATACAAGACATCCTTTTAGGTGCTAATTTATGTGCAGCGTAGGGCCTCAAATACGTAAAAGCTCGACAATCAAATGGATGAAAATTGGAGTAGTCAGACATAGTACCAAAAATAACAGAGAGTGAAGACTGACCAGATAAAACTGGAGTAAGCAGTCTATTGATGATGTAGATTGTTGTCGAAAATGCATCATGCCAAAATGAATGATAAAGGCCATAATGAAAGAGCATCGACAAACCTGTCTCAGTAATATGACGATGCTTCCTCTCTATGCGACCATTTTGCTCAGGAGTGTAAGGACAAGAAAGTTGACGATGAATGCCCTTTGACGCAAAATGAGTTTGCATGCGATAATTTACAAACTCGGTTCCACCGTCACTCTAAAATACTTTAATGGTGGTAGAAAATAGGTTCTCAACAAAAGCTTCAAATTGCATGTAAGATATCGCAACAAAAATCAGAGTTCCATCATAGAGGATATAACCAAGTAAATTGAGAAAAATCATCAACAAAAATGGTATAATAGGAGTAGCCAGCTTGAGAAATAGCAGGGGAGGGTCCCCATAGATCACAATGAATCAAATCAAGTATGTGTGATGCGCGTTTTAAATTATCTTTAAAAGCAAGATGTTTGCCTTTAGCCATCTTACAAGAGGAACATAAATGAGGCTTAGGCAGCAAACTAGTAACTGACAAACATCCAGACTTGCTCAAAGAAGAAATGATGTTGTAAGGCACATGACCCAATCTACTGTGCCAAATTTCAAAAGATGCTTTAAAAGCACTCAATGCAACAAAAACAGATAAAACAGCACCACCATAATCCAAAACATATAAGCCACCATCATGATGGCCTTTGCCAAGGACATCTCTGGTAAACTTGTTTGAAATAGTGAAAGAAGAATCATCAAAGCAAATAACAACATTCATATCTCGAGTAACCTTGCTAATAGACAACAATTTTTTAGTAATATGTGGAACAACCAAAACATCAGGCATGGATAGGGACTTAGAGACCCAAGAATGACCAACATGCGTAATGGGAAGAGCCGAACCATTGCCAAAAACAACACGTTTGTTACCAGAGTAGGGAGTCACACACTCAAGAGCGGAATGAGAAGAGGTCATGTGGTTGGTTGCGCCAGAATCAGCTATCCAGCGAAGTATGTGGTGGAGATGTAGGAGATGAGGCTCGAGAGATCAGAAGAGAGCAAGTAGTGGTAACATGACCAAATTTCTTACACCACTAGCACTGTAATTGGTACCATTCACCGTGTAATTTAGAGCAAGATGAAGCTACATGACCCAAAACATAACACCATTGGCACCGTAGTTGAACTGAAAGAGCCATAAAAATGTAATAAATTTGCTGAAACAGTGGCAAGTTGGAAAAGTAAGAAAGAATCTCCTCAAAGTAGTAAAAGCCTCGGCAAGAGGGCAGAAATAAGGCCAAGTTGGCTGCTGGCGCGTGGAAACACGCTCGTCAGAGAGGAGAGCGCACGTCCAAGCACTTGCGCGCGACAAGCACGCGTTGGTGAAAAGGGGCGCAGATGTCGCGCGTGAATCTCACTTACGACTGGTTGCTGAAGAGGTCGCCGGATGGAGGAACCCTGGATGGCGGATAAGTCGTCAACCACGACAAAGAATCTACAGATGCCGGAGTAACTAGAGGCGGCTATGGAAAAATCCTGGCGAAGGAATTGGGTCAATGACTAATCGACAAGAGCTGGCCGACGAAGAAGAACACCAATTGGAAAAATTTACTGAAGAAAACGATGACAAGAGGGCAAAAACTCCTTGACGAAGAAGAGCGACCGAAAACCCTAAGAACGTATCAGAGACCAAGAGAGACCAACGGGAAAGACGCCGATAAGAGAAGAACTTTGACGATATCTTAAGTCGGACAAGAAGAACACTGTAGCAGCGGCTTCTGGAGACGGAGAACGACGGCTATTAGCTGCAGACGGCAGCGGGTGGGTGGCGGCCAACATCGATCTCTGACTGGATTTTTTTTGGAAAGTGACTGGAAAGCTATGAAGTTTAATGAAACTTGACTGATACCATGATAGAATGTAAAATCCACAAATAATTGTGTCCGTATGTATTCATATATAGTGTGTACAAAGGGTATACAAGGCAGAATCATATATGGAAAAGGATATACAAAACCAATCAGAAAGAGTATTCTTTCTTAACCTGATTCTAATTGATCTACAATTCTATTAACATCAAGACGCTATGTTAGTTCCCACCCACGCCCCACGCCCGCGTATTGCGACTACATGTGGTCATTGTTCAGTCTCCACGTGAATTTATTTATATTTTCATTTTAATCCCCTGTTTCAGTTTAAGTTAAGGTGAGACGGTCTCACACAAATCTTTCACCCGACTCCACCTCAACCACCTATTTTTAGGACCATTTCGGTGTTCAGCAAACCCCACCGCAGTCCTACAAGAGAGAATCCTTGAGACATGGTTCATCTATCAATGAGGACGAGTTTGGTCACCCTTTTCCGTAATAGCCTCCACCGTAGTCTTCACAGTGACACCATTGGGAATACCCCTTGTTATAGCCGGTTCTGTGTGTATGAGCCGCCACATGGATATGCCATTCATGAGGACTATTTCGGTCGCAAGCAATTGTGCTCTAAGTATACCCCTTGTGGCTATGACCGGGGCATGGTTCCGAGTTGAAGAGTAGTAGTGTTTCCAAGTCTTCCATCAAACATTGGGCTTCTATTGCATGCATTGAGGACAATGCACTAAGTGTGGGGGAGGGGCTCTGAAAACACTTTATTTTTATGCTTTGATGATAACATTTCCCTTATTTCCATTGTTTTGTTATGTTTGAGACTTGTGTTGTTTGTTTAGTGAGGGCATCTTGGTGTTTGGATGTTTTGTTTTGGTGAGTTTCTTGATTGGTGGTGATTTATTTCTTTTGTTGTGTTTGAATCTCACTTTTGGAGCATTTTATGCCTTGGAAAAATGGAAAAAAATAATTGAAAAATGAAAAATGACAGAAAGAACCCACTAAGTCGAAAACCCAAAATGACGACTTAAGAAAAATTGGGGGCCTGGATAGTTTGAAAAGCTAAAGAGCAACCTATTGCAAAAATGAGAGATCTTATAGGTGTGGGAAAATGTGAGGTGTGAGGTTTGAAAGAAAAGAGAGGCTGAGATGAAACTTGAGAGAGCTCCTAGGCAAAATGAGAGGAAATGAGATAAGAAAGGAAATTTTTATATGCTTCTCTTGTTAGAGCCTTTTGGTAGTTCTTTAGGCTAGAGTAAGCTATTTTTTGTTCTTCTCTGGAGTATCATACCTCATTCTTATTATTGACATGATTTGGTTGGTTTAGGACATCTTAGTTTGGGATATGAGGGTTCTCATTAAATCTTGTGTTTTGGATTAGGGTAGTCCTAGGAATAAAGTGTTGGGTGTTCTTTGGGAAATATTTGCTTCTACACCCTTAGATATTTTCTTGTTCTTATTTACTCGAGGACAAGTAAAGGTTTAAGTGTGAGGGATTTGATGAGAAGGAAAATGCATGTTTTCTTAGAGCATTTAGCAATTTTTTCCCTATGCTTTGTTGGTAGTTGATTAGGATTATAGGTATTTTGCATGGTAGAGGGTTAAAAACATCTTGTTTAACCTAAACTAACTTCTCTATTTTGTAATTGTCTAGATGTGTATTTGTGAGCTTAGATGGAAGATCTTCGTTGGAGAAAGTCATTCGCAAGGATGGAAATAGACAGAAGGTCAATCGCGAGATTATTAGAAGAATGAATGTTATTGAACCCAATGTTAGAATATTGAATGAAGTGGAAGAAGAAAGAAGGCAAAAGGAGCAAAAACTTTAAATCTAATCAGAATTGTCCATAGGGTATGGACTGTGCCATATTCACAGTCCGTGTCACAAAAACGGCCAAAAATGATGAAGGTCTAGTGAATGGATCGTGCATGTGCCAGATCAAGAAGCTTTAAAGAATGTCTTAGAAGACCGACCATCCAAATATGCACGGTCCGTTCTGCTTAGAAGTTGGAAAATAAGGCCTAGAGAACGGGCTGTAAAATTATGCACAGTCCGTTACCAAAGTCATTGGCACGGTCGAGGCCGCCATGTTGACTAGGGTTTTAACCAACAAATTTTTAGCTCTCTCTCTTCCCATTATATAAAGTGGTCCTTATCCATTAGTTTCAGAGGGGAGGTGGATCTGAATAGTAAAAAACCTCTATGTCTCTCTCCCTCCCCCCCCCCCTCTCTCCCTCTTCATTCAAATCACTTCATCCATGGCATTTAAACCCATTAATGACAATTTTTTTTATTATTGTGGCTTAACTTATGACTTGGGAGCATTTGTAAGTAAGTATTAACTATTGATTTGGGAGACTCTTAGATTCATGTCTATTTTATGCTTTTATTATCATGCTTAATTTGTTCATATGCATCTTGTTATGATTATGTGAAGATTGAGACTAGGATGTACACTTATTTTAATTTTTTGCATGATTTAGTGCAGGGTTCGGGGAGTATTACGTTTCTATGTCGTTTTGGTTAAGGGATGTAACCATGAGGTCATTGAAGACACATGTTCCCTGAATTAGATTAGAGGTAGTCACGTGTTGGGACGATAAGCGAGGTCATTCAATAAATGGGTCAGGTGATGTTATTGACTTGATTTAGGTTGTAAGATAATACTTAAAGGTCATATCTCAAATTTCTAGAAACTAGGCGGGGAATGCCCCCGGTGACCCTGGCTACTCTGAGATTTAATTTATTGCATGTGTTCACGGGTTTATTAACCCCAGGAGTGGGGGCTAGAGGTTGTAGTAAAGCGCACCTCTAGCTATACATGAAGAATGTGAGATTTTGAGGAGGAGGCTGGACCGACGGGTGTGATAAATCGAGGGAGTTCCCGGAGAATCAACTCTCTGTATCGCAAGAGTCGAGAATAATATCTTATAGTTAATCATGTGATACAAATGCTCCCAAGGCCTATTTATAATATCTTTATCTCATTATTGCAATTTATGCTCGTAATTGGTAGATTAATCATTTGACAATGAAAACACCCCATGTTTTCTACTCCCGACACACATACGAGGTGACTCATGTGTATGAACTTTGTCGATATACACCTCCCACAATAACACGAAGCCTAAGCTTATAAGCAACACCTTGCAACCACTGAACTGAGTAAGCAAACTGCAAATCTGGCTCGTAACACAATTAAAGACCTTCGCCTCGAGAAGGGGATCCATGGTCAACACCCATAATCTTCTCCTTAAAACCACAACCTATTAAGGACAATGTCAACATAGCAACTATAAATAGAGACTCTAAATAAAGAGACATGTAATGACATTTCTTCTAATAAAAATAACTATACAAAAAATCACTGAATTTTGCATCCGAGCCGGCTCCCGGAAACCTCCTCAGGACCTTATTTTGTAGGAAAGCTAAGCAGTGTTGCTTCCCTGTGCTGATTCAAGACATTATGTCGGCTCTGAAGGAGCTCCACATCAGTGGCGCCGACTGTAAGGGTGAATTTTCTTTCTTGATCCCCACAATGCCTAGAAAAGCTGAGGTTCCCCAGTCAAGATATTTTTCTTAATACAATCGCAAAAATATCTAACGAGAATGAAGCAAATTACACTGATGTTGCACGTGCGTGCAATAAAAAAGAAATAGCAATTGTGATGGCAGCTGGAACGAAGCAAATTACATGGTGTTGCGCGTGCGGGTAATTGGATGGAAATGACAATTATAAAGAGAATAGGTATCCGCTTTACACAAACGATGGTTATCATAGTCCAACCATTGACAAGGTACGCTGATGAAACTCTTGAAGCATGGTACATTAATGCATTTAGCATATCTTTTAGTAGCTTTTGTATGGTACATTTCTAGGCTTAAATGGATTTACATTACAAGGGATTTAGATGGTCATTGTTGGTTTTCTTATCTAATTTCCTCGTTTTGTAGCTTATTTAGATCCAATGGATTCTATGTCTTTACGAATATCTAGATTCTATTTTGTGAGCTTATTTGTAGATTGCTTGTAAGCACTTCAAAGTAGTTTAGTGAAGGCCTTTCGCGAGAATGGCAGAAGATAGTTGAAGGCTATTTGCAAGGATGGAAGAAGACTAAAGGGCACGAGTCAAAACGTGGTAAAAGATAGAAGAGTCAAAGAAGGAAGACAAAGAAGCGGATGAATTGATATGAGGGAGTTGAAATGAGTTCTGGGAATGATCCGAGAAAAATAAATGTCTGAGGGTGGTACCGTTGGATCCTTCTTCTCGAGCGCTATAAAATCGTCTACAAGAACTCCCAAACAGGATTAGTGGTTCATCCGTAGCGGCGCAAACAAGTTGAAGGAAAAAACCAAGTTATGGAAGAGTAAAAAACTGGCACGGCCCGTGCCAAGCCCATACCTAATCACTTGCCAAGAAGACTAAGTCTTAGTGTGGGCCATGTGCTTTTGCACGGCCCGTGTTCCAAGAAGTTGAAGAAGAAGGTCTTCAGTCTATGACACGCGAGGTGTTGCCCGACTGCACGCTCAAAAGAAGAAGACTATATCTCAGGTCCGTTCACCACGCATTTTAACACTAGGGAGTAGCTCCAGTCCGCGGCCCATGTACTTTTGCATGGGCTGTGTAGCGCGAGACGTGTGCTTTTACACAACCCGTGCTGACGTGGTACTAGTGGTGGCATTAGAGTTTCACTAGGTTTTTCCTAACTTGGGCCTTTAGAGGCACATTTATCTTCTCCTATATAAGGGGCCTTTAGTTTCATAGGGTTTAACAATTAGACATAATTCTCTCGTAGGTAGGAAGGAAGAGGAGAATTATATCTGTCTAAAGTTCTTCTTCTATTTTCCTTCTTTTTAGTTCTTAGATCTATGACATTTAATTCAATGAATGTCATCGTTTTGTCAGTAGTCTTACAATAGTTTATTTACTTGATATGAGATTCTAGATATCTTTTATGTCTATTAATATTCATGTTTGATTTGAGCTTTATATTCTTGTAAGATGCATGCTATGTATATTCTATGATGCATCGTAGTTCATATGTGATATATTAGCGTGCAAGACTTGGTTGCTACCTTGGAGTGTTGGATTAGGCGTATTATAGGTTCATGAGTACCGACTTTGAGTGCATGCATATATGACCGAGAGCACCGTTCCGATCGTTTTAGCCTATCTTGATTGGCTCATCGTGTAATTATGTTCATGTTAGGGGAAATAATTTCCCCTATGGGGTGCGAGGCACCATCAGTGTACCCCGATATGATGAGCATGATAGTTTGTTGCAACTAGGTTTGTTGTGTAGCAACTAGGTTTGTTGTGTAGCGACCATCATTGTTTCAACCCTAGAGTCATCATGAGATGTTGATTCCTTTATCTCTATAGGGCTAGGGAAAAGTTTTCATAGTGGAGTGTCCGGGATGTATTTACCTTACTCTCATACCTAACGGTTGCTACCACCACAAGACGACTACTTAGGCACATGATCTTTTAGGCGGGGGAGCGTTAGCATTGAGAGTAATTTTTACGGGGAAAGAGGAGTGCAACGTGAATCCTTTGTTCGATCGACGCACTTTCCCGAATTACAATTGTGGTGGTGATAGCCAATAAGATGTCGATGCACCGTAGTGTGACAGACATTAGGAATAGCTGACTATCACCCACACTATGTGACATAGTCATGAGATATGTTTATATGTCTTATATGCGATAGAATCTAGGATGAAAGTCATTCACCAGTCATGTTACTCATATATCCCCAAGGCTGGTTTAATATAGTTTAATCTCTGATTTGCATGCTTCGTAGTTGTTAGATTAAAAAAATCCCCTAATCCTATGTTATTAGCACTAGCTATTCCCGACACGCAATCAGAGTCACGCTTGATTGTGAGTTGTATATAGTTAACTTTCAAATTCCTACATCTCTATGGATGACCCCGGACTTGCCACTAGCTACTTTTTAGTAGTTGGTAGTGAGCATACGAAAGCAACTTATAAATCTCTATCTTTGATCTCCCAGCGCTCCGCGGTTTAGTACTGCTCTCCCGTGAAAAGGTTGCGTAGTGCGGGTTATACGGCCCAACACACCATGCATGCAATAATGAAACAACTTCACATGACTTATCATACACTCGCCCGCTCAAATCCTAGAAATTGGGCCTATCATAAAGACGTAGTTATAATAACATAATAGTATTGGAAATTAGGCGTATCTTAAATAACTGGTAAAACAAGTACCAAGAAAATTACAACAACATAAAGCTGGTAAAAAGGATCAATAAACCTCTATCTTGCTTCAGGTTGGAATTCCTAAGATAGACGTTAAAAACAAACTATTACAGCAACATAACGTTGATCTAGGAATGTTACATAAGTTAGAGTATCATACCTATTACAATAAATAGAATAAGAAACTAAGCCAATGTCGCAGACATGAATGATTCGTTGATAGGGCAGCACCCAACACTGCCTCTTTGAACACAGGACGAATGGACTACCGTAATGCCACCAATAGTTCCCCTTCATAGTTAGGATACTTGATTTGAAAGTAGGAAAGTATTCCAATTAGGCTCCCTTCACACCATCGGCATACTTTACCTAGTTTTTGCACGGCCGAATGAAGCCTTAAAACTAGTCCGTTTATGAGCGCCTGACGGCTTTACAATGTAGCTATACCCTAGAGCCAAGGCACCATGAGTCTATGCTTCACCTCGTGCTAGATCCCCTTGGCCTCCGTGAAAGATGACCAAATAGATGGGGGATCATCATTACCTCCTCCCCGACATTCGCTAATCTCAATTTCAATCCTAGGAAACATAAACATAAAGATTGATATATGAACAAACTAAACACAAATAGCCAAAATTACACACTTACAACTAGCCTAGAATCCCACACCATATCTATCCTAGGAAGCCCACAACTTACACACATCCACAAGAACTTCAGTAACAACACTTAGCACACGTTAGAACAAACCCACAATAGAGTTAGTCACAGACAGACAACAAAAAATATATTTATCTCTTAGAGTAAAGTGCTAAAATAACCCTACCTTTAGGGTGAAAGTGCCAATATAACCCTGCAAAATGAGAAAGTGCCA
>JAULKK010313392.1:0-11803 GCA_032355705.1 Rubia peregrina
CCGACATTATACCTTGCATGCTCTATCTTGTATGAATAAACCAAACAACGATACATTTTTTTATGAACATGTCTCTTTTGGTGTGATTAAAGATGCTTTGCCTCCTATATCGCATACTAACTTGCAGTGTAAAAAGAAGCGGGTTAAGTAATCAATCACTCCTAAACCCCTTCCGCTTCCCAAAATCAACAAGAATGTATCAATAATTGAGAAAGATGGGTATGTTTGGTATGCCTCGTCAAAGATTAAGGGTAAGCCTAAAGTAATGGGAAGACCTGTCCACAAGGAGGTAGTTGTTGATGGTGTGAAGGATGGTGATTCTGGTAACCCATCAAACTCTTCTTTTTAGTTTTCCAAAAAATGCATGAAATAATAAGTCGTGGGGATGAAAATAAAAATAAGATGCTTTATATTATATTTTCTATTTCAAAATATTTTCTTTTAAAATTTCAGGAGTGTAGGGATTTTTTGTGGTGTTTTTTTTTTAAAAAAATACAGTCATCTATTTTATTTGGAACAGTACTGCTCTTGGTTTTAGTGTTTTTGGGTGAAGGTATGAAAGAAAAAAAATGGAAAAAATTATGGAGTTTCATATGCCAAGGCCTGACACGGTCCGTGTCATAGATCATTAGCATGAGTCTGACACGGTAGCCACGCAAGTGACACATAGGAGTCATGCAGGATCCACGTCAGAGCTAGCACGAGTCCGGTGCCACCTAGCATTGGCACGAGCCTATCATCTCAACCCTGGCACAACTCCCCCCACCTCTCCCCGCGATGTGGTACATCACATGTCGGCAAGGATCCCCCTTTGAATTTGTGCCACCTTCCTCTCCACCCTATCAAACTTAGCCATCCCACCTATAAATATCCCCCTCGTTTCTAGCCTCCCTGACATCAATCTCTTCTCCCTCTTCCTCTCCTAACCTTCCATAACTAACCCCCTCTACTATTTTGGTCATAACTCCCTCAAATTTCATCAGATTCACTTCTATTAGGTACCAAAATCATCATCTTTTCAAGCTCTATCCAACCAACTGGTTATTAACCTCAGAAACCCTGAAAATGTTCCTTGAAAATTCAATAATGCCGCGGCCAGGTGTTGCCTGGGAGAGGAGGAGGACGATCAGGAGCAGGTCCTCGTGTATTCCCCATTGTTTGTGCCTGTTGAACATCAGGTTGCTCCACTACAACCAACATTCCCACAGATGATGCCGCTGCCAGTTTTAAGTACCTCGTAGTGCCACTGCCTTTTTTCGAACAGGTATTTGGAGTACCACCCCCTCACCATGGACCTCTTAGCATTCATGAGAAGTCGTATCATTATGTAGGACACGGTGCTAGTAGCTCCCACAAGCACAGCATCTCATCCCACTATGGAGATTTTGTACAGTCCAGCCGTGGGCCCCTCCTGGCCTAAACCTTGAGCCCTCCAGGCACAGTGTACCGGGCCATTCCTAGCATCAGAGTCACCTTTGGCAGCACCCAGAGTATAGCCCCTTCAGGGAGCATGAGTTCTTGGTCTTTCAATCAGCTTATTCTTATTATATGTGGACTTATCAGCCGCATGGACTGGACTGGGCTCAATCCTTGGGGGACTCAATCTTCGGAGTTAGAAATGACGTTCACAGGTTTGGCATGCATTTGGATCATCCTGAGTAGGACACAGTGGAATAATTTGACAGGGTGGATGGATAGTTGTTTAACTTGACGGAAGATATGGGACATCTGCGGGATGGCATCAGGGAGATCAACGACAGGTTGCGTACATCAGGCATTGGGGAAGTCTACTACCATTCAGATGTGAGTGAGCAGGGGCACAAAGCCAGACGCCAGAGGCGACATTAAGCATTTCTCGGTATTCCAACTTTTCCCTTGGTTATATGCATTACGAACAATGCATTAACTAAGTGTGAGGGAAGGAGTTGGAACATCCCTATGGTAGAATCATTTTTGTGTGCGGCATAGTTTATGATTAGTATTTTTTTATGATCTTTGATGATTGTATTTTTCCCTTGTTTTGGTATTTCCCCCATTTTGGATGATGAACTTTCTAGTTGGTTGTTGTTTTTATGTGTGGGGCCACCTTTTTCATAGTTTCATTTGGTATGTGTTCTAAAACTTTGGTGGTGTAATTTATTCTCCGTTCAGTGAAGCAGTTTTCAATTAACCCTGTCAAATCTGTTCGATGTGTCCCACTCATGATGATCATACACATTTTTTTATTGATAAGCACCATATGCATGTGTTAGCCAATGCATCTAACACATTTATTATAATATTTTATTTGGTTGCTTACTAGTTTTAGTTAGGTTTAAACAACAAAGGGTTTAAACGACCAATATTGATTTTCTTATTTAAGTCCCGCATTTTGTATACTTAATTGAGACTGATGGATACATTGTATTCATGGGCTCTTAGATCTTCCTCTCTAATCTCATTGGTAGGTTTCTCGTGAGTGCTTTTTAATTTTCTTTAGTGGAAGGTCTTCCACGAGGGTGGTAGTGGATATTTGAAGACCATTCACATGGATAGCAGAAGATATCGAAGGCCATCTGTAAGGTTGGTAGTAGATTTAAAGGCAAGGACTCCAAATCATGGTAGTAGATGGCATTGGGACCAAGAAAAACGGATTCGAAGTTCAAGAAGGCCAAAGGAGAAATAGAGGGATCATTGTTCAAGGTTGCACGGAGTTCTGGGAAAAATTATAGAAGAAGCAGAACTTGAGAGTGTAACCATTGGATTTGTCTTCTCGAGCGATATAAAATAAACTACAAGAATGTTCAAATAGTACCAACAGTTCACCCATAGTAGAGCTAAGAAGTTAGCAAGAGAAAACGCTCTCACTTCTCTCTAGTTTCTTTTCTTTTCATATTTTTACTCTTCTTTTTCCCAAAGTTGTTGAATCCAATGAAATACTAGCGTAGGGAGTAAGGATCTATCTTGGGGAGTGTATTTTTAATCATGTGTTAATGTTTATTTTGTGATATTTCTATATCTAGCTATTTATATGTGTTTTGTGAACATTATGTTGGTTTGTTCTTAATATTCTTGTGAATTGCTTGATTGTCACACTTTGTTGGCACAAAATTGAGTCTAGTTTCATTTTGGTGAACTATTGCTACTCCCTGGTTAAGGAAACCTAGACACAAACACTATAATATGGTTAAGTTCTTATATTTGATGAAATCGATGATCGAAATAACATTGACCATGTTACACAAATATTCCCTGAGTGTTTGTTTATATAGTTTATTTCGTTGATTGCATGCTTGTAGTTGATAGTTGAACCCCTCCCCCAAATGAGTATTTTCACAACACTCTTTATTCCTAATACGTGGTCGGATTGACGATCCGAATGTGGTTGTGTTTAGTTAATTATCAATTTGTAACATCTATGTGGACGACCCCGATACTTGCTAATATCTAGCATTCTTGGTAGAACAGTAGTAAGAACATGAGCAACATATAAATTCTTATCTTTGACCCCAAACCATTCTCCTCTCTTGTTTAATGATGCTTGGAAGGGGGCGGGTCGCGTGCTAGAGCCGAGCATTTTCTTCTTCTCATGGAGCAGCCATGCTAATCCTCGTTGGGCGCCTGTTGGGTTTCAATCTGTATCTTCGAGGAGAACGGGCCCTGCAAAAGGGCACGTCCCAAGCCAGTACTTAGCTTCACAATCCATTTTCTTGGCAAGGGCCGTGCAAAAGCCCACGGCTCCCACCTTTACTTATCCGGACCCCCATATCGCCTGGCACGGGCCGTGCAGAAGAGCACGGCCATTCCAGTCTTCAAACTTGTCCAGGCTTCAACTTTTTTCTCTTTGGCGCATTTCCTTCTACTACCACGATTAAGTGGGTGGTCTTCTATCGACTACTATCCTTGCGAATGGCCTTAAAATATTTATGACACTCTTGCGAATGGTCTTCTACTCTAAAGTGCTTACGACTGATCTACAATGAAGCTCACAAATTAGGATATAGATGCTCGTAAGGACATAGCATCCACTAGGTCTAAATAAATCTACAAAACGAGAGATTTAAGCAAGAGAATCAACAAAGGCTATTTAAACCCCTTGTGATATAAACCCAACTAAACCTAGTAACCAACCATACAATAGATACTAATAAGTGTGCTAAATGCATTGGTTTACACATGCTTCCAGGTGCAGATCAATACATATGCACCAACATCATCTACATTCACCAAAACTTTCTCCAAAAGTTTTGAATTTTAAGCTCCCTCCTTCTTCCACAAACATGCTACAACAAGAAACTAAAATACTAAAGTTATAGCTTTTACCTCAATTTGAACCTTAGGAAGGAAAGAAATCAAAATAAAATGAAATAGGCCCCCTCTTGCAAGAATGGACCAAAATCTAGATTTGTAGCTTGGGTGTGGATTGGAGTTGAATCTTTGTGATTATGGAAGTGGGAGTAGTGTTCTTAATGGAGGATAAAAGAAATGGATGGATTTCTGTCGAGGAATTAATTCATTTGCCAGATGAGTAGTTTTTTTATAGACAGAGGAAGATGAAGTTAGTAATGGTGAAGGGAGAAAGAGGGAAAATGAGAGTTGAAAGGTTTTAATTTGGAGTTTTAAAGAGGTTTTATGACATGGTTCAATGCCAACTTGCACTACCCAAATCGGGGAAGACAAAAATTGTAGCTATGACATGGAAAATCTTCTTCATTTGGTAAAAAGAATTCCAGGATCACCACATTTTTAGGCATGCTCTTATGATGCAAAGTGACTACTCATCCAGTTTTAATTTAACATACTTTATTTATTGTTTTATTTAACATTTTTAGTACATGCATTTTCCAATAATTTCCCATGCAAGGGAATTTGATCTATCACATCAAGTAAAGTAATACTAAGCTCACAACGCTTGAAGATTTTCTAATCTTCTCATTATCCTTACCCACATTTTCTTAGCTCTCAACGCCTCTGGAAATGGAGGAGGAAGTGTGTCTTCTTCCTTCCTATTGTTGGGGAAATCCCACTTGGACCAGTCAATACCAAGCCTTGGCTAGGACTCCACTTCCTCGGTTCCTTCTTCGACATGAACTTCATCTTCTTCAAGCCTTGCCTTGGTTTTCCCCACCAAGTGGTCTTCCTTTTGCAATAACTCCTTCTCAGAATCTCCCACTTCCCTCCCATTATGCAATGTAATTGCGCTCACATTTTACCTCGGGTTGATTTCAGGTTGAGAAGGGAGTTTCCCAAAATTTCAAGCCTCCAGTTGGCACACTGAGTAGGCCAATTGACCTACTTGTACCTCAAGATTCTTGATGCTTGAGAAGGCCCGTGTACCCAACTCTTCAATGTCTCTTCTAGCCTTCTCCACGAAGATTTCATTTCTCTTTGTCACTTAAAAATTGCATCCATAAGCTCTTTGCGCTCCGACTTAAAAGTTCCCCCTATTGTTTGAAGTGCCTTCAACCCTCAGGTAAGATTGTGGAGCTCTTCCTCGATTGTATTTTTGACCTCCCTTATAGTTGTTTTGACCTTCTTGTTTGTCTCTCCAATGAAAGTTGGGGTTGTATAAGTAGCGAGGGTTGAAGGAGTTTGCGTATGGGTCTTGGTTTATTTCTCCCCCTTGGATTCGTTAGCACCTTTGTGGTTGACCCCTCAAAAGCTGGCTATTGCCTCCACATATTTGCCCCTTGGTAATCTAAAGCCTTCACTTCTTCAAACTCATCATTCACTTGGGGACACATATCTGTCGGATGATACAGTGCACACACTCGACACACTCTAGCACGTTGAACACTCCTCTTCATAAATTCCTTTATCATCGAGCAAGAGCTTGAACTTTCTCCTCTAGCTTATGAGAGTGGGTCATCTCTTCACCGGCTCTAGTCCTCGTCTTAGTGCCAAACTTCCTTGTTCCATTTTCCATTTCCTCAAAAAGTGCCATGTTGTCCTTCAGGCACTCTTGTTTGCGATGGATCAATTGCAAGCCACATTCACCTTTCTCATATCATCATCTCACAAACCCTCGAAGAAATAGTAGATGAAATCACCATTTTTGAAGGGGTGAAATGAGCAACTAGTCAAAACTAACTTGAACCTTTCCCAATACCCATAAAGAGTCTCGTTGGGATATTGGAATATGCTGGAAAGCTTATTCTTTAGCCCAACGAGCTTTGAGACAGGGATGAATTTCACTAAGAAACGCCTCTCCATGTCCATCTAATTTGTAATGCACTATTTTATTTTAAGAGCGCCTTTAATGGGCTGCCTTTTTGACCCAATATATGAACAACCCTTACTGTATTTTTTTAAGGAACCCTCCTCACATTTTCACCACAGATCTTCTTCTCTATTTTCATTCACGCCACCATAAAACACCTTCTTCATTTTCCTCCGATTGGCGCCTCTCCCTCTCTCAGCCTTACACCTGAAGCCTCTCTTGTCACTGCCTCCTCTCGCTCTCACGTCGCTTGGAGTCCCACCTCCTCCTCCCTCCTCCTCTCGCTCACGCCGGTGCATGGAGTCGTGTCGCTGCGTCCGTCCACCTCCTCTCGCTCTCATCTCTCCCTCCGCCTCATTTCGTTCTCGCTGCTACCTGGAATCCCGTCGCTACGTCCCTCTGCTCTTCTAGCTCTCGCGGCTGCCTAGAGTCTCGCAGCCGCATTACATCGCCCCCTCTCGCTCTCGCCACCACATGGAGTCCCTCCGCCACGTCATCGCATCGAGTCCCCCCGTTTGCTGTGTTGTTGATTTTCAAATACCCTCCAGATCTAGCTATTTTGGACCCCAAACAAAGGAACCGCCTTTTGATCGATTTCAATGAAAGGCGGAGTCAGAGAAGACACTTTAAATCGTAGTTGAACATTTTTCCCAATAAATTTGAATGATTGATTTTATGAATTAAATAACATTAAACTTGGTATTCTGAACATTAATTTGTAGGTACAGTGAAATTTTCATGCCGACGACCATTAAAACATGTTCATCACTCTGGAGGGAGTTAATCATTAATTCAATATTTCTTTAGTGTCGTACGTCAATATTAAGATAACTAGAATTTTCATTTCCATATTTTAATATTAATTATAACACCATTTTACATTACCTAATTTTTATGTGTCAAGTACTTTGTTTTCACAATATATATCAAGAATAATCCTCTACAGCTAGCCAATGAAATAAATTAAAGCATAACCACGTCCCCTGTGCATTAGAATAATCTCCCAAATCATACCATGGCCGGAGTAGGGGAAGAGGATACACGTTATACTAAGATTTTGAATCAGAAGAGATTTTTAAAAATGATAGATCTATTAGTTCTATCAATAACTGAATCGGATCTGGTGTATTATAAAGAATTTGCCTTTTTTATTAATTCCTACGGATTGGATCAAAAATATTTCTTGAACGGGGTATTCAACTCCAGGGACGAGTCGAAAAAGAAATTTTTATTGGCTCTAAAAAGAATATTTAATGAATTAGAATCAGGTTAAGAACAAAAATCATTTCTGATTGGTTTTGTACATATCATTTTCCAAATCTGATTATATCTTGTATACCTTTTGTACTCACTATTTATATGGATACACAAAGGCACAATTATTTGTGGGTTTTACATTCTATCACGTTATCAGTCAGGTTTCTCTAAAACTCTTGGCTTTTATCTCTCTTTTTCCCCCAAAATTTTCCGACAGTTCATTTCAGATTGGTCGCCGTCTTCTGCCGCCCCCCGCCGCCGTCTGCCGCTCTCAGGGCACCGGTCTTCCGTCGTCTTTTGCGTCAATAGTAAACCGATCGCTGGATCCGCTTCGTCATCTCCGGTGCCTCGTTTGATCAGATCCGACAAAGCAGCCACTGCACCGCTTTGTCTCTAGTCATCTTCCCCCGTTGGCCGACAGCTCTGCTTTTCTCACCGTCCAACAGCCGTTTTTCTCCCCGATGCTTTCCGATCCATTGTCGATTGCACCTCCATGCATCAGGGAGTTTCCATTCATATCGGTATGTTGTCTCTGCCGTATGAGGCTTCCCTTTGCCGCTGTTGCTCTCGCCGCCCATTGAATCCGTCGCCCACCGTCTTCTCCATTTTGATGCGTGTTCAGTACGTTTGAAGCTTGTGTTCAGTCTTATTCCAGATCCACCCGCCACTAGCAGAGCGTGTAGCCACATGTGTGTCACCGGACACGTGCACATTCCCCCTGCAACGTGTTGTCGCGCTCACACCCCCTTGCAGCGCGTGGTTTCACACGCCAACTCCACCAATTTTTCACAGATACTGGGTTTTTTTTGCTTTTACCAGTTTTTTGAAAGAAAAATAAGGTTCATGGATTTTTCTTATCGACTCGAGGGTCAATGGTATCACGTCTCACGTCATGTTTCTTCTTCTTGTCCTCAATTTCACAATGAATGGTACTAGTTGTAGTGTTAGTGGTGTAAGAAATTTGATCACTCTTGCTCGATATGTCTTCATTTAGTCTCTTAGGTTTTTTCTCCTGCCTCTTTACCGCATGTACGATGGATAGCTGATTCTTGCGCAACCAACCACATGACATCTTCTCAGTCCGCTCTTGAGCGTATGACTCCCTACTCTGGTAACAAATGTATTTTTTTGGCAATATTTCTGCTCTTCCCATTACGCTTGTTGGTCATTCTCGGGTCTCTAATTCCCTATCACTGTCTATTGTTTTGTTGTTCCACATATTACTAAAAATCTGTTGTCTATTAGCAAGTTAACTCGAGATATGCATGCTGTTATTTTCTATGATAATTCTTCTTTCACTATTTCGAACAAGTTTACTAGTGATGTTATTGGCAAAGGCCATCATAATGGTGGCTTATATGTTTTGGATTATGGTGGTGCTATTTTTTCTGCTTTTGTTGCGTCGAATGCCACTAAAGCATCTTTCAAACTTTTGCATAGTAGATTGGGTCATGTGCCTTACAATATCATTTTTTCTTTGAGAAAGTCTCGATTTTTGTCAGTTACTAGTTTGATGTCTAAGCCTCATTTATGTTCCTCTTGTCAGATGGCTTATGGCAAGCGTCTTACTTTTAAAGATAATTTAAAGTGCGCACCACGCATACTTGAAATGATTCATTGTGATCTATGGGGACCCCCACCTGTTCTTTCTCGAGCTGGCTACTCCTATTAAGCCATTTTTGTTGATGATTTTTTCTCGGTTTACTTGGTTATATCCTCTACGACGGAAGTCTGATTTTGTAGAAGCTTACATAATATTTGAAGCTTTTGTTGAGAATCAATTTTCTACCACCATTAAAGTATTTAAGAGTGATGGTGGAACCAAGTTTGTGAATTATCGCATGCAAACTCATTTTGCGCCAAAGGGCATTCATCATCTACTTTCTTGTCCTTACACTCCTGAGAAAAATGGTCGTGCAGAGAAAAAACATCGTCATATTACTGAGACATATTTGTCGGTGCTCTTTCATTCTGGCCTTCATCATTCATTTAGGTATGATGCATTTTCGACAGCAGTCTACATCATCAATAGACTGCGTGCTCCGATTTTATTTGGCCAGTCTCCACTCTCTGTTATTTTTTGTACTACACCTGACTACTCAAATTTTCATTCATTTGGTTGTCGAGTTTTTCCGTATTTAAGGCCCTATGCTACACATAAATTAGCACCTCGTAGTATGTATTGTATATTTTTGGGTTACAGTTCACAGTACAAGGGTTATCAGTGTCTTGATCCTCTCACGAAGAAGGAGTACATTACTCGCATTGCTCAGCTTGATGAGTTGTTTTTTCCAGCTACTAGTACTGGTTCTGTTAGATATTTATCATCACCATATGTTCATACTTTTTTTGAACCTTCATCAGTTCCATCGGAGGTGTTTGAGTTATCTTCCACTCCGCATTCACCCATTATTTTGGAAGATTTCAATTTTCAGATTTCACCGGGAACTCAGGGTTCTTTAGAAAATTGTGTATGTTTGCCACAGGGAGAAAGAAAATTGTAGTTGCAGCCTCTACACTCGCCGCCGCAGAGTCACGCGCCAGCTGCCCAGCCGTGCGTGAACCCTACGCACCGATGTCACCGTGTGTGAGCCTCACGCGACAACCGCCCAGCCCGTGTGTGAGCCCTTACACGCCTCTTATGCATTCATCTGGTGGCCGCTCTTTGCCTGCCTGCCCAGCCACCTCAGTCCTGCAACCATCTTCACCAGAATCCATCACCGAGAGTGTCTCTGGTTCTGCGTTAGCTGTCTCAGTTTCCGCACTGATGGCTTCGGGTTTCGAGCCATCATCAATTTTAATACCCTTTTCCCGACATCTGATGGCTACACACTCCCGCACTGGGTCTTTACGGTTTAAGGATTTTTTTGATTATGTCAATTCTGGTTTATTGATTACTTTATTTGCAAAGACTGAGCCTCGTAGTCATTGTTCTGCGGTCAAAGATCCAGACTGGGTTACTGCAATGGATTCCGAGATGGATGCTTTGCGTGCTCAGCAGACATAGGAGCTGGTTCCCCGACCTTCTCGTGTTAATGTTGTTGGCTCTAAATGGGTGTATCATTTAAAGTGCAAGTCTGATGGTTCACTCGATCAGCACAGGGCCAGGTTAGTTGCTCAAGGTTTTTCCCAGTTGCCTGGTTTTGATTATGATCATACATTCAGTCTGGTGGTGAAAGCATCTACTGTTCGTGCTATTTTATCCACTCATAATTGGCCATTATGACAGCTTGATGTGAAGAATGTATTTTTAATTGGTGTTCTTGACTCCCCGGTTTACATGGAGAAGCCTGCTGGTTACAAAGATCCTATGAGTCCTGATTATGTTTGTTGTTCGCGTAAGGCCATTTATGGTTTGAAACAAGCTCCCCGTGCTTGGTTTCAAATATTTAGTTCTTCTTTGGTTGGCCTGGGTTTTGTATGCAGTTCTGCCGATACCTCTTTATTTGTATTTTCCCTTACCGGGAATGATGGTCATCTCATCAAGAATTTTATTGCTCTTGTTCATCAAGAGTTTAAGATCACCGATCTTGGAACCTTACAGTATTTCTTGGGTTCAGAGGTTGTTCGCGATTCTGATGACTTATTCCTTGGCCATGCCAGATATGCCAAGGACATTTTATTGTGTGTCGGAATGCAAGACTCGGTGCCGGTAGCTATCCCTTTTGTAGCTTTTTTGCAGCTTTCCAGTTCTTCCGGTAAGCCATTCGGAAATCTAAATCTTTACTGCTCTTTGGTTGGAGCACTACAGTATTTGTCAATTACGCATCCCGACATTTCTTATGTTGTGAAAGAGGTCAGACAGTAGATACAGTCTCCTACTGATGACCATTACGAAGCTGTCACTCGAATTCTGCGTTATGTCTGTCGTAAAATGCACTATGGAATTCAGTTTCGCAAGAATTCTTCCGATTTGCCAGTTTTGGGTTATTCTAATACTGATTGGGCTCATTGTATTGAGACTCATAGGTATACTTATGGTTATGCCATTTTTCTTGGTGGCAATATGGTTTCATGGAGTGCTAATAAGCAACATATGGTCTCCCACTCTAGTTCAGAATCATAATATCGGGCTATGGCCAATACTGCTACGAAACTAACCTGGCTGATGAATTTACTATGGGATTTGCACATCACTGCATGTGCCCCACCTATTTTTCTGTGTGATAATAATAGTGCTCTCTTTCTTGCTCAGAATCTGATTTTGCATAAGAGAGCCAAACACATTGATATTGATTACCATTTTGTGCGTGAGATTGTGTATGCTGGCAAGCTCAAGGTTGCTTATGTACCTACTGATCAACAGCTTGCTGACATCTTTACAAAGAGTTTACCTCATCCTCAATT
>JAULKK010313403.1:0-21896 GCA_032355705.1 Rubia peregrina
CGACCCCGACTTGCTACTATCTACTTTCTAGTAGTTAGCCGCAATTAGGGCTATAAATACTATCTTTGAGAGGCACAGTGACGGCCTCCCACTTCTCTTACGTCCATTTGGCAAAGTAGTTGATCGTGACTATTAAGAATCTTGCATTGCCGGTACCTTTTGGAAAAGGTCCTACCAGATCAATTCCCCATTTATCAAATAGCCAAGCTCGATATATTTCTGTTAGAACAGCTTGCGGTTTGTCCGGTCTTGGAGCATTGATTTGGCTAACATTTGAGAACAAATTCGTACCCATCGTTGAACATAGTCGGCCAATAGTAAGTACCCTGCTCTAATTATCTTCTTTACAATCATTCTAGAGCCTTGATGCATTCCACACAATCCTTCGTACACTTTCCTTAGGATTTTCCTTGCTTACGATGGTCATATACACTTTATCTCTGAAGCCAAGAAACTTTTTTTTTAATAAATGGTTCCCTCTTTGTAGGCATAGTTATGAGATCGCAACTCTAATTTTCTAGCTTGCATCTCGTCTTCTGGAAACTTTCCATTCGCCAAGTATTCTATCAGCGGGGTCATCCAGCTTACTTCTTCAGTCTGTACCATTGACACAATTGTAGTTATTATATTTCTAACTGGGATGACTTCTACCTTAACATCTTTGTGGCCGAGCAATGAATCAAATCCAGTAGTTGCTAGCTTGCTCAAGGCATCTTATTTTGTGTTCCCGCTCCTTGGTAGGTGTTGAACATCAAATTATTATAGTTGGGCTATGAGCTGACAAACTTTTCCAAAATACTTTACTAGCTGCTCTTCCCGCACCCAGTAGTTTCCTTGCACTTGTTAGACCACTATTTGTGAATTACTAAAGGTATTAATGCTTTTAACCTTCATTTTGATTATAAGATCTAAGCCACATATTAAAGCTTCATATTACACTTTGTTGTTGGTGAGTGGAAAGTCTAAACAAAGGGAATATTTGTACAACCCTAAAATCAAGACATGAGAAATCCACTCTAAACAAGTAGCAATCAACATCCACAATAAGAAACACCTAGTATACTGTCCTAGATTGTGTATTTGGTGGTGGTGGAGTGTAGAGATATCTAATGATTTGGGGTAAGAAGGAGAGGAAAATGAGAGATTTTATTTTCAAATAAAAACTAATTAATCTCACTTTCCATGAGCTGAAAAACTTTTCCCAAATACTTTACTTGTTGCTCTTCCCGCACCTAGTAGTTGCCTCGCACTTGTTGAACCACTATTTGTGAATTACTTAAGGCGTTAAGGATTTTAACCTTCATTTTGATTGCAAGATCTAAGCCACATATTAAACCTTTGTATTCCGCTTTGTTGTTATTGAGTGGAAAGTCGAAACAAAGTGAATATATGTGCAACCCTCTAATCAAGACATGACAAAGCCACTCTAAACAAGTATCACTCGTCATCCATAAAAAAACACCTAGTGTGTGGTCCTAGATTGTGTATTTGGTGGTGGTGGAGTGTAGCGATATCTAATGGTTTGGGGCAAGAAGGAGAGGAAATGAGAGATTTTATTTTCAAATAAAAACCAATTAATCTTACTTTCCAAAACTCAGGTTGCCTCCCAAGAAGGTTCATATATTTAAGGTTGTCGGCACGACCCTAATGTTATCCATATAGTGCGGGTTTGTACCCCATCACCATAGTTAACCAAAAATGGAGAGGTGGGGGTAAATATTTTTCCAAGAGGAAGATGTAGTAGTGGAGGAGTCAACCCCAGAGGAAATAGGTGGTTCGGAAGCTTAGCATATTCAATGGGCTTCTCTATGGGTTCGTCTAGGGGTTCCAAAAATGTGGGACTTGTGATGTGTTCATTTTATATAGTAGTTTTAGGATATTTTGGACTCATTTTTGTATACTTTCGTGCTATAGATCTTGAGTTTTACCTTGAAATTCTCTTAGGGTAGTTAAGAATGACTTTTGCACTCTTATAACTTTTCTATGGAGTTTTGTGTGACAAGTCAATATAGTGAAGATTGAAGTCATCAACAAAAGATATTGAAGATTGAAGACAATAAGAATCATGGAATTAGAACTTGTTGTGGGTAAATGATGTTAATCTTGCTAGATGAGTATGTTAATGTTGTTTGTTATCATATTTCTCCTAAGGTAGAAATGAAATATTGAATCTTGAATGTTGTTTGTTCTAGGTTTAGTCTAATGAATGCTTTGTTTGGTTAAATGGCTAGGCATTTGGTTTAATGCTTGTAGTTATCAAATCTATTGTTCTTCGTATATAATGCCAGTAATGAAATACCTTTAGGTGTTGTTTGTCTAAAGTGCTTATCAATGAGGTTTGCAAATAGTCATTGACCATGTTTTTAAATTACTAACTAGGAATAAATGAGTGTTGATCTTCAAATGGAAGCGATAACATTCCCCATATGCAATTAACATTAATGAATAAGTGAATAAGCCTAGGATCTATAAGAGATTTGGAAGTGGGAATCAATTGCCCCCATGTCTTTGTTAATTATTATTTTACCATCTTTTTAGTAGTCTGTTGCATGATAGCATAATTATTTCACTTTGATAGTTGTGTTGTCTTTCAATTCATAACTTAGAAATCCAACCAACCCCCCTCCCCTACATGGTTTCTTATATATATAGTCTAATATTTACCCTTATATGTGTAAACCCTTAGGAAAATCCCTCATTTTCGTGGACGACCCTAACCAGAAGGATTGGAGTTCTCGGTTGAATGATGTCGTATGGGCATATAAGATGGCTTACAAGAAACCAATCGGTATGTAACCATATCGGTTGATATTTGAAAAGCTATGCCATTTACCAGTGGAAATAGAGCATAAGGCATATTGGGGGGTCAAGAATTTCAACCTTGATATAGATGAGGCCAGTTTGCATAGGAAGTTATAATTGCAAGAGTTGGAGGAAATACAGTGAAAATCCTATGAGAATGCCAAAATCTACAAGGAAAAGTAAGTCTTTGCATGAAAAAATTATCAATAGGAAGGAGTTTGACGTGGGTCAAAAGTTTCTCCTTTTTCAATCCCGTCTTCGCCTATTTCTTGATAAATTAATGTCTCGGTTGATCGGCCCTATTGAGGTGGTAAAGGTGTTCCTGCATGGTGTGGTGGAAATCTTGGATCGAGCTAAGTCCAATACCTTCAAGGTCAATGGACAATGTTTGAAACCACGAGAGTTTTATACAGGAAAAGGGGAAGATGTTGATCTTCTTGATCTAGTTTGTGAGTAAGACAAAAGAGGGGAGGTAATTGGTGGCAAAAACATTAAATATACTTGGTTTTGATCATCTCGATCATGATTCATGACTTAACGTTAAGGTTGTTTCAATTTAAGTTTTTGTTGTTATTTTCATTATTTTTCCTTGTTCTTTTCACGGGTGTGTTTTTCCATGATTTTTTTAGTGAAATAGGTCAAGCATTGGAGAATTGGGGACAATTTCAAAGCGAGAAAATTGTCCAAATAAAAAATAGAGAAACAAAAAAAATCAGAAACGAGCCAATTGGCTAGCCGTGGGAAGCTGGGAGTTGTCCCGCTCGGGCGGCCAAGTGTTGCACGGGCATGATCAGAGATCTGAATGCTAGGAACAGCGCCGTGAGGAATATAGTCATGCGGGCATGATCAGAAAGAATCGTTGTGGATACTGAGAGCTTCCCCGCCGACTCAGGAGAAGCCTTGTCGTGCGGGCAATATTTTAACTATACATATTTATTTATTTTTAATTTCTGACCCTTTCCCCTATTTTCTTATCTTATCCATTTCTTTGTTCTCCCTCTCCTCTCTTCTTTATTTGAAGGACTCTCCCAAAACCCACTTCTATATTTTCTAATTTCACCTTTCCTAGGAAACATATTCATCCTTTCCACCAACATTCAACACTTATCTCCACCTTCCTACACTTATCTCCACTAATATAATCCATCCTCCCACCCATTAAATCTCCAAATCCAAAAAATCTAAGAACCCTAACTTTTGGAGATTTTTTTCTCTTGGGATGAATTGGTCACCTGGGATGCAACGAATTGCTTGGAGATACCTGAAAAGGTATTATCCCTAATCACCCTCTTCACAATTACAGTAAATTTACATCTCCTGCAAATTTCCATTGTGATTGGGATAGAATTTTTTTGAAGAATTGTGTGCTTATCTTGTAGTTGGTTTGAGATTGGGGTATTGTTGCTTAGTTGATTCGAGGTGTTGGAATTTTTGTGGTGATGTGCTATATTGTAAATTACTTGTTGGGTTCTTGGAGCTTGGTGGATTTTTGTCCTTGACCACTAGGAATTTTTTCTAAAGAATTACTTGTTGTGATTAATGGTATTGTGGAGCATTGCTTGTTGTGATGTTAGATTATTTGTGGAGCCTTGTTTCTTGTGGTGTTTGGTATATTGTGGTGAAAACTCATGGTCCCAAAAAAGAGAGTTAGGAACCATTGTATGAGCTCCTCCACGTCCTCTAGATATTCCACAGGGAAGTATATGGGATTAAGGCGCATTACGGGTGAGTTTGCAAGAAGGTGGGATTTGCTTGTTGGCTAGACTATTTAAGAAACAAAATTTTGTTGTGGTGAAACTATGAATGTGCTCGGGTAAAAGCAACTGGCCAGAGTTCTTCTATCCAATATGGGGTATAAACGTTTCACGGCCAAACATTCTCCCACATACGAGGGGTATACACTAGAGTTCTTAGCCACTGTAGAGAAACACCAAGATCGGGTTGATAAGTATGGCAAGTGTGTACCATATATCACCTTTCACTTGAATGATGAGAACCATGAAGTGAGCTACACCGAGTTGAAAATGGCTTTCGGGTGTGATTATGAGTACAATATGGAGTATGAAACCACTACCGCTTATAGTGACACTGACTTTTGGCAAATCATAACCAGAAGGCCCCGGACAGGTAAAGATAGGAGCTCATCGATTTTACATCCCACCTTATGTTACAATCACCATCTATTGGCCTCAATTATTTTTCCATGGTGAGCCCACACATGCCCCCATTTAAGACATTAAATCTCTTTGGTTAATGATAAGAGCCGGTGTTGGGCATCTGGATTCGGTAGATGTTTGGGTGAAAAAATGTTGTACAAAACCACCAAATTAGATAGAGGAAGGAAGCTTTCCATGGGCAGTATGTTTACGATGTTAGTCAAAAATTCAAACATCCAAGCACCAGAGGGTCTTTCGAGACTAGGCTTAAGGGACTCTTACTTCCTCTCATGCAAGAAGCTATCAGAATTGAACATGCTAGCAACCATTGATATTTATGATCATATTTAGTTATATGGGAGAAAATGAAATTCATGGATCTTGATCAATCAGAGAGGACAAACCTTGAGGAGGACACCCCAGTGGAAGCATTGTGCATCGAACCGGACTTGGCATGCAATACTTCTTTTGAGATGGAATTGAACCGCAATCCCGCGGCCACTCCACATGAAGTTGGTATTTCTACCAACACAACTTCACCAAAAAAATTCATATCAAGATATGCTGCATGAGGTGCTTGGCCGTCGAGAAGACCAAAATTCTTTCCATCGAGCCTAATTGAAGCGTAATGTTTATGCCAACCGGTGGAGAACCTTCGTGGTGGTTGAAATTGAGGTTTGATGTGTACATTTTATATAGTAGTTTTAGGATATTTTGGACTCACTCTTGTATACTTTCGTGCTATAGATCTTGAATTTTTCCTTGAAATTCTCTTAGGAGAGTTAAGAGCGACTTTTGCGCTCTTATAACTTTTTGGGGGAGTTTTGTGTGACAAAGAAAGATAGTGAAGATTAAAGCCATAAACAAAAGGTATTAAAGATTGAAGACAAGAAGAATCAAAGATTTCAAGGCAAGAAGGAAAAGCAACAAAGCAAAGAGGAATCGATACAAGGAAGGGTGAAAATGGGCAGCCCGGCCGGGCGGGATCTTGTAACATTTTTTCTTTTTGTCTTTCTTTTCTCTCTCTTGTACTATAAAATGCATTTTGGCCACCCAATTCTCATCCTCTCCCTTTGGCCAAATTCCCCTTCTCAAAAACCTAGTTTTCTTAGTTTTTCATCTATTTTCATCTCTCTTTATGTTCGATTTCATTTGCATCATTAGTATGGATTGCAGTAGCTAAGTTTATCACTTGGGAGAAATTGATTAAAGCTTAAAAACCCATGTAGTAAGAATATATTTTACTCTTTCATGAGCATTTGTTGTGAAGCATTTATTGTGCCATTAATGTTGATGTGTACTTCATTTGTGTTATGGGCTATTTGAGAATATGAAATGTTTGTATGATTTAGTGCTAGAAGTGTTAGGAAGTTTAAAATTTCTTCTCACCTTTGGCATGAAAATCCAAGAACATGGAATTAGAACTTGTGGGTAACTGATGTTAGTATTGCTAGATGAGTATTTTAATGTTTTTTGTTATCATATTTCTCCTAAGGTGTCAATGAAAGATTGAATCTTGAATGTTGTTTGTTCCAGGTTTAGTCTAATGAATGTTTTGTTTGGTTAAATGACTAGGTATTTTGTTTAGTGCTTGTAGTTGTTATCAAATCTATGGTTCTTCGTATATAATGTCATTGATGATATACTTTTGGTGTTGTTTGTCTTTTTTTAATTTAAGCCACCAAAGGTGGGGGAAATATATTGGCTTCCCAAACCATCCCAAAATCAAACCAATGTTTTACATGTAGTAACCATTTGTACAAGCAGTGTGAATATGCCTTTTTCCAAAAGATTTTGAACTTTACATGCAGAGATCTTATGCCTATATGCTAACATGTTCTTTAAAAACAGAACATTCTAATCAGTAGTTCCTAAATTCTTAGCCTCATATCTGTATTGAAAATCTGCACAATTCCTATGAGTAAGGACTCTACCCCCTGTGTTATCCCTGCTATAGGCCAGGTACATATTTTAACTACAGTAGATCTACTTTTGAATGCCAGATGCTATGTTGCTAATCGTATACTGGGAAGACCCAGTCGATCTCCAACCAAAGCTTTTCAAACTTCTTCCTTTTAAAGCAGGTCAGATTGTTCTAGATTGTTGTCACATATAGTAGTCAATTCGTGTGACACTTGATTTTCTTCCCTGTGAATGTGTTGGAAGCAGATCTGGAGTGAGTTCGTTGATTTCCACAGCTCCCAAAGTCTTTTCTTCAGTTTCCATGGTGGCTTTTCTTTCCTTTGCATCATTTTGATTGCCTATAAACAATCCAGTTCCACAGTTAGTGGAAAGAAATTGTGATCAATACTTACCTTAATGGCTCTTATAGCTGCCAAGATTTCTGTCTACAGCGGATCCTCCGCTTGAATAATCTCTGATGCTAAGAATATACAATCTGCAGAACAGTTTCTAACAACAAAGAGAAGACTTGAAGAAAATTTAGGTTTGAATGAGGCATCTGTGTTAACTTTGAATTCCTCTAATCGGGTGGCCTCCAACTAACCAAGGTGATTTTCTTTTTTGGTTTTCTGTTAAGGGATGTCAAGAACCAAGTGGATATGGACTCATTACAGTCCTCGTAATACATCAGTTAGTTAATGTTCAGAATTTGAGAGGATAATGAGTTAATTTCCTTGATAATGTACTTACTACTGTAAGCTGCTCCATTAAAAGTATGATTATTCTTTGATTTCCATAACATCCAACAACTAGCTACTGTTAAAGTGTGTATAGCCCTAATTCTAGTTTTTGGGAACGATTGGTATGATAAAATCCAAGAAAACCTATCAAATATATGATTAAATCTTCTAGCTTGAAATATTATAGTTTGAACAATGAAATTCCACACTTGTAAAGAAAATAGACAATCAATGAAGAAGTGTGTGAGTGTGTCCATATGATCACAGTGTGCACATTTAGTTACTACTGCTATTCCCATTTTTAAGGCATTATCAAATGGTAAGATTCCATTAAAAAATTTCCACATAAAAATAGCAAATTTTGGAGGGATATACCTATTCCAGATCTTGATGAGTGACTATACCTGGTTTCTCCTCTTTCTTTGCCTCTGGATTGTAGAAGAAAGTGTGAATTTACCTGGGGGTGTTGGTCTGCATATCATCTCATCTTAATTTTTGGTCAGTATGACTTCTTCCCTCGACTTTTGTAGGATCTGTCCTGGCAACAATCCATGAAGATTTGACAGAAAAAATTCTTTCTTTTACTGCAATTCCTTAGCCTGAAGATTAGGGAATGTGATATCTGATGTCTGCTGCCATATCTTCTATACGGGACCATCCCCCAACCAGTTGGCATCCCAAAAGTTACAATTCTCTTCCCCAATAAGAATTTGAGATTTTGATATCGCAAAAGCTGTAACAGAAACTACTCTTCTCCAAGCCTCTGAGTTTCTATTAGTGTTTGAGATTGACCAAATGTATTTTGCCCAGAGATTTTTACCTTGTTGAACTTTCCACCACAACTTAACAAGGAATCCATCAATTACAGTCCTAAAATCCATCCCTTTTTTTCTTTTGAATAGCATAGTGATGACCAAGCTTTCCAGTGTTTCCTAAATCCTATTTCTATTTTACCCCAGAGAAAATTTGAACAGATGGAGCTGATTGTATCAAGTGTGTGTGCAGTGAGGTTTGCACCAAGTGTGGGTGTCATTTTGGCATTGTTTGTCTAAAGTGCTTATCAATGAGGTTTGCAAATGGTTGTTGAACGTCTAAGAAGAAATGAATGTTGATCTTCAAATGGAAGTGATAACATTCCCCATAGGAAATTAACGTGAATGAATGAGTGAATGAGTTTAGGATTTATGATAGGTTTAGAAGTGGGAATCAATTGCCCCCAAGGCTAAACCCTTTGGAAAATCCCTCTTCTTAATGGATGATCCCAACTTTCCATTATCTACTTAGTTGTAGTAAGGAAGAAATTATGTCTTATAAATTATATTTTTGAGAGGTACAACGATGACCTGCCAACCTGGTTCAATAGGTGAAGGTAGGGGTAAAGATAGGTAATATGGTGAACTAAGCACAATAACCTCTTCCTCAATTTCTTCACTCTCATCAAAGAACTCCTCATCCCCTTTCTATTTGGCTCACTCTTTCCATCAAATCACTCACTTTCCCTTTAACTCTCTCAATACTTGAGGAGAGTTGAGTTCCCAAATCTCTAATGTTGCTATGAAATTGTGATTGGAGTAACTCATTACTCTTAGTCACATTAGTTATAGCTAGCAAGATTTTCCTATACTTCGATTTGGGAACTAATCCTAGGGATTGGATTTGGGGCATTTGTATAGGTTAGTGAAGGTTGACTATCTTACCCAAAGTGTTGGTTTCCCAATGGAAATCCATACCATGCCAGAGCTCAAGAGAGTAAAACTATATATCTCTAGCACTTGGGGAATATTTACGTAACATGACTGACATAACTTATATCCTAGGTTCGGTCACATGTAATATAAATAAACCAATCTTTTATCAATGTCACATAGTGTAGGGATAGCAAGGAATTTTCCCAAGTCTGTTACACAAGGTACGTTCAGCACCAATACATGCTTATCACACCGCCTCTGTAACTAGGGGTGCGCTCCAATCCTTTTGACTCCGCATTTCACCCAGTCATCTCATTTCCAATGCTAACGCATTCCTGCTTAAAGAAACGATGCATTGCGTAGGTCGCAGCCGTTAGATATGAAAGTACTGATAATACGTTCTGTACACTCCACTATGGACACCAATCTAGGCCCAGAGAGGCAAAGGAGTTGGCATCTTGCAATGAATCTAGAGGTGACACGACCTTTGTCGCTAGATAACTACCCTAGTTGCTACAAACATCACGCTGATCTATAGGGGTAAACTAAGGGTTTCCCCTCGTTAGAAATTAGTCTAGCACCCCCGACTTGCAATTCCTCACATGAGTAAAAAATTAGAATTACAGTCTAATCAATCGGAAAGGTACTCTTAAGGTAATATGAATGCACTCATCCTCTTGGTGATCTCGAACCTACAATAGCCATAATCTAACACTCCCAAGATAGCAATGAAGCCTAACACAATATTTTGCTACACATGAATATATGAATGCATCATAAAGCATGGATCTCCAAAAGCCACCATATAGTCATGAATACAAATAAAGATCCCCAATAAAATAAATTATTGTACTAAAAATATATCCATGAAAAATATTGAGTTAAATGACATGGATCTAACAAAGTGAGCGAAAGAAAGGAAAGGAAAAGATACAGAAAACTCTCCTCTTCTTTCCTACCTACCCAAAAATAAAATTTACATTATGCCTATTTGTTTAACCTTAGGAAACTACTGGATCATTATATAAGAGAAGATAAATGGGCCCTAAAGGCCCAAGTTTTGAAGAAACCCTAAAGATCCCACAAGTAAAACCCTAGTAGCCAAAATTGGCACGAGTCGTGCTACAGCACACGGCCCCAGTTGGTTAACTCTGGAACAGCCCATGCTGGCATGGTCAGACATTACCCGTGTTGTCTGGCACGGCTGTGCTGGCTTGGTGTGGCACGGGCCATGCTGTCTGACACGGGCCACTTGCTGGGATCACCTCATTGAGCATTTGAATCGGCACGGGTCATGTGAATCCTCGCGGGCCTCGGCCGGATGCATGATTTCTTCTTCTGAATGGTGGGCCGTGTATATCTTTCCAGGCAGCCAGTTGGGTGTCTATTTCAAGGAAAACATTTTCGTGGGCATGCAAAAATGTCGAGGTGTGTGCGCTGGTTGTTCGAATCTTTAATATTTTTGCGTACGGGCCGTGTAAAAGCACACGCCTAGTGGTGCTACAATGCCTCATTCTAAGCCCCTCGGTTACGTTCATACTTACTTCGACTCTTCCAAACTTGGGTTTTTTCTTCCACTTGTTTGCACTGCTAAGGATGAACCACTTATCCGATTTGAGAGTTGTTGTAGTCGATTTTATAGTACTCGAGATGACAAATCCAACCGTACCAGGCATGGATGCTGATTCTTATCAGATCATTCCCAAAACTCTGTAAAACCTCGTATTATAATTCACCAGCTTCTTTGTCTTCCTTCTTCTACCTTTCTATCTTCTACCATATTTTGACTTATGGACATTAGTGTTTTACCATCCTTGCTAATGGCCTTCTACAAAACTACGCCAAGGTGCTAATGAGAAAATTACTAGTAAGCTCACAAAAGAATATCTAGACGCTTGTGAGTATATAGTGTCCATTAGATCCAATTAAGTCTACAAAACTCGGGATTTAGATACAAAAACCAACAAAGGTCATCTAAACCATTTTTTAATGTAAATCTAACTAAAACTAGAAATCAACCAACCAAAACATAATAATAAATATGTCAAATGCATTGGTTAATTCACGCATGTAGGTGCAAATCAACACCAAGTGTAATGGTGTTCCAAAACCAAAAACTAAAATATAAAAATACACCAAAAACAACATGATGCAATGGGACATCTTTTCCTCCCCCACAATAACAATGTAGATATTCCTCTTATAAGAAACATGACATGAAAAGAAAGCGGAGTAAACAAAATGATAGGCAAACATAACTTCCCAATGCATTATTCTCTCCTCATTATCCCACATTATTCTCACCTCAATATCCCCAAATCTACCCTAACATGAAATTCACATCAAGCCATGACAAATCCACACTAAAAAAGTATCAATCAACATCCACACAAAGAAATAACTAGTGTGCTGCCTAAGTTGTGTATTTGGTGGTTGTTTAGGTGGTGGATTGTGGCAGTTTCTAATGATTTGGGGTAAGAGTGGGAGAATGGAGGTGAGGGTTTCTTTTGCAAAGAAAAAACTAACTAATCTAATTTTCCAAGGCTAAGTTTGCCTCTCGAAAAGTTCGTATATTTAAGATTGTTGGCATGACCTTAATGTTATCATAGGCAACCAAAAATGGAGAGGTGGGGTAAGAATTTTCCAATAGGAAGATTTAGTAGAGGAGGAGTCAACCCTAGAGAAAATAGGTGGTTTGAAAGCTTAGCATATTCAATGAGCTTCTCTATGGATTCCAAAAATGTGGGAGTTGATTCTATAGGTGGAGGTTGGGGTGAAGGTAGGAAATATGGTGAATTAAGTATAATAACACCTTCATCTACTTCTTCACTCTCAACAAACCACTCCCGTCCCCTTAGAATTCATCTTCCAAAATTTCCACTTCAACTAGGGATGGCTCATTTTTGGAATATTGGGATGCTAGTTGGCTCACCCTTTCCATCACGGCCCATGCAAAATCACTGTAAAATGGCAAAGTATGGGCGCAGACTGTTTCTGTTTTACACGGTCCATGTCGTTCCAAGTTCCAAAATTGAATACCATATACCGGGTGTGAAAAATGGCACGTCCTGCGCCATTCAACTGAGAAAAAAGTCTTTTCAGTAGACAGGTTGCGCCAAATGATACAGGGCAAATTAAAAGTTGAAGATGCGACACCAGCCAACGGCCCGTGCCGATCCTTGCTGCCTATAGTGACACAACTTTTCACTGTCCGTGCTATGTTGTGTGCCCCGCTCTAGCACGAGGATGCACATACCTCGCGCTGGCACAACCTTGCACAGACCGTGCCATTTTTCACTGGTCGTTCAAATTGTTGATGCTAGGGTTTCTAGGCCATTTTCAAGACCTAATTCCCTACTAATATATATATGGACCTATGTCTACTGGGGTTTAAATTCATGATCATTTTAAGACTTCAAGAGTAGGTTAGAGAGAGAAATTTCTCTTCTTTCTCTCTAGGTTCTTTTCTCTTCTTCTCTTTATTTTTTGTTTTCCCAAAAGTGTTGAATCCAATGAAATAGTAGGGTTGAATGGTTGGGGAGTAGTTTATTTACTTGGAGATTGTGTTTGTATTCATAAATTAATGTTTGTTTTGTGAGATTCCTCAGATCTACCTATTTCAATGTTTTTTTATTATTATGTTGGCTTGTTCTTCATAGTCTTATTAATTGCATGATTGTTACACTAATATTGGCACACACCGTAGTCTACTTTCATGTTGGTGCAATTATCGATAACCTGTGAGGAAGGAAACCTAGATGTGCTTAGGGTAATAATAGTCTGGAACGGTGTGGGTTTGTGCATGTAGGTTCCTGAGTCAACGTTACGATCGACCATACACTAGAGATAGCTAGAGTAACAAACTAGGGTTAGCTTTGAAACTCTAGAGCCATCAATAAGGTGTTTCACCCCCCCCCCTTGCCTCTTTAGGCCTACAAAGAAGCATTTTTGGTGTAGTGCACAGGAAATAATAGCACGGGGGAGATTCAGATCTGCACAACATGTAGGGCCATTGTTGCACTCCCCTAATTACGAAGGCGATGCCGGTGGAATATTACATGTGCACCCTACGTGATAGGTATGGGGAAGTGTTGACCATCGACCACACCATGTGTCACTAACACTAGAATAGGTTAGTATTCTTTTATTTGATGGAATCGAGGATCGTAAAAACATTGATCATGTTATGAAATACTCCTTAAGTGTTAGTTATATAGTACTCCCCCCAAAAAAAACTTTTTTTTACCAACACTAATTACTCCTAAAACGTGATTAGATTGATAACCTGATTGCGGTTGTCTGTAGTTGACTCTTAGATTTCTAACATCTCTGTGGATCACCCCGGTCTTGCCACTATCTACTCTTTTTTGGTAGCATAGTGGTAGAAACGGGAGTAACAATACAAATCTCTATCTTTGACCTTAATTAGCCTCTTCTCGGTTTTAATTAGTAGATCTCCTGTGAAAAGGTTATTTATTAGCAATGTCAGGAGGGGGCGGGTCAACTATCCCCTGTGTAACTGGTGAGTGTCATGTTTGCTCTACTCGGCATAGGATGTAGCTATCAACTTAGACACCAGCCTCAGCCGCTCACGCATTGTCTATGAAAGTCTACGAGTTGCATTCTCTAATGCAATGGTCTTTCTAGGCATCTCCACCGACTAGTCCTTAACAACTTGGAGAAATTTCTCCTTCCTCACAATCTCCAGAAACATCTAAGTATACTTCTCGGTAACTCATTACTACTCGCTCGAGAAGTAGCACCCTCATGTACAAGGACTATTCTAACTATGATATCTTTGGGCATCAGAGTGTGATACCAATTAAAGCTAACTCCATGGATGAGGATTTGGCAAGGCTTTATTGAACATTTAAAGATCATCTTAGAGATCTACTAAGTGATTTGGCGGGTCCCATGACTTGGTCAGTGAAGAAATTTAGAAATACGGCCTGGAATGCATTTATTAAGAAAATTCGTGATGAAGATTTGAAGATTTGAAAGGGGATATATTGGACAAATTTCTCTGTTATTCATTTTATTAAATTCATGAAGAATAAGAAAATTGAAGCGTCTTAAAGAAATCGGTTGAACCTTCATTTAGTCGGTTGGTTCACCAACAGTTTACATCTTTCTTAGTTTAGGTCTTATGGCATTTTGACCCATGAATATCTCAACCATATTGGCCCAATTCATGATAAATTATCACTGCATTTAGTTCTTAGAAGATTAGTACAAGATTATATTTGGTAAGATTATATTTGATAAGGTTAGATAAGATATGATAAGAATTGGTAAGATAGGATAAGGTAGAGTTGAGCTACGATTTAGCTCTTGAATTCATCCAAGATCAGGTCTAAATAAGGTAATTTAGTTTGATATGGTTTTAATTTCTTAAAGATGTCATAAGTTATTCCAGTTTCTGTCAGGATTTACCTAATCATGTCATCATATGACCGAACCTATGCACATAAATAGGGGATGGTATTCATCATTTTTATTCCCCTTTTATCAATCTAATACATCATATTTTTGAATTTGGACTCGTTGTTATTCAATATTTTAAATTTTTAGGTTTAGTTTTTTATTTAGTGCTTAGAACTCATAATTATTTGTGTTAAACATGCAAGCAGTGCCTGGACAATGTGGTTTGGCCTTGTGTCACAAAAGATGAAATTATGTTCATCAACAAGAATTCTAGTGTGTCATCTTCACAAAATGAAGGTGTTTCAATCCACCCTTTGACGGGTGCTTCTAATCATTTCAAAAGTAGGATCTTCATAAGTGATTCATATCAGAGTGCTTTGTTTGTTTAAACTTAGCCTCGCATCTATATTTGGAAACCATGGATCCTGATTGTGTTGCTGCCATGGATTCTAAAATGGCTGCCCTCCGTACTTAGCAGACTTGAGAATTTTGTCCCATGACTTTCTCATGTGAACGTGGTTGGTTCCAAATGGGTGTTCAAATTTAATTTGAAGGCGGATAGAGCGACAAGCAAGACTTGTTACTCAAGAATTTTTGCATCGACTATGATCACACATTTAGTCCAGTGATCAAGGCTACAACAGAACACACTATCTTGTCTCTTGTTATTTTTCATAAAAGGTTGTTGCATCAATTGGATGTCCAAAAAGCATTCTTGAATGATATTATTAACTCACTGGTCTACATGGAGCAATCCATTGGTTACAAGGATCCCACGCATCCTGATTATTTATGTATAATGTTGATAAGCTGATCCAACCAAGTAGAAATCTCACTATTCACCAAGAAATATCTTCTCCTGCAAAATAGATCCCGGAAATGATTCCGGGGTAAACACTCCGATGATCCAGTTAGCCTTTTCCTTAGAGAACTGGAATTTCTCAGTTGTGTAACACTTGCCTTTTTAAATGCTAATCTTTCTCTATTTATAGATGTTTACAGTTCTGGTTTTGTATTGTCATTGTCTGAGATCGTGGATTGCATCGAGGTTCCTACCATCTTGGTTCATGGTTAATCCTCCAAATGTGGTTCAACCTTTATCAGTCTGTGGCCTTTTGTCAGACAAGGATCTGCCTTTCTCGGTTCGTTGGTGATGTGATCATTGGTCTTTACGGTTGAGTATTGGGTGGGGCCTAATATGACTAACACTGTCTTTGCCTAAAATATAACTAACATTGTCTTCGCGAAATATTAGTTACTTCTTGACTACTGATGCGATGCTGTTTTTATTTTCATTTTTGAAATTTCAATTTCAATTTCAAATTTTCATCTTATCTTCTATAATTGTAACTAACTTAGTCGTTTGAGATTTTGTAAAATTTCCTCCTCCTTATTCTCTATATTGTTCAGAAATTGTTTCTCATGTTGTTAAGTCTTCTCTTTTATGAATACTTTGATTTTGGTGATTCGATTTTGTTAGTATTAAGTGCATTGCGTGAACCTATATCCTGCCGGCTTATTGTATTCCTAAAAAGGTGACCTATTTTTAATAGGAATTAATCATCACCTTCCTTGTCAGATTTGACTTCTCTTACCTTTTAAGTTTTGTAAATTAATTCCTAACCCATTTGTATTCTTCTTCTTCTTCTTCCCTCTTTTTATTGCTCCAGTTCTTCGTCGGTATTCATCAAACCGTAAGTTTTTCTCTTTCTAATCCTCCTTCTCTATAGCATAATACTTGTATGTTTGTACATCATCTCTATTGTAGTATCTTTCTTTTCGAACCTTAATTTGAGGATTTTCAGATTAGGTTTCTTCTTCTCTTTTTTCATCTTGGTATACTATGTGCTTTTTCTCCAAATTTTGCCAGAATATACCCTCTTTTTACCATCTGTAACTTTTAATTGATTAGTTTATATCTGGATCCTAGGAGTTCATTGTTTTAATGTCTACCTCTAACATCGCTGAACCGTCAGTAAAAGACGTCCTTGTTGACGGTGTCGATTCTAGGGAACATTACGACCATCATGCCCGTTCTTCTACCGTTAGCAGTATTATCTCCGATTACTTCTTGGAAAATCTGAAAAATTATTATCCGTTTTATTTTTGTATGAGCTTAGAGCTCCTAAGTCTTCAGAAAGCGTTCACGCCCCTCCCTCTACCTTAAGCTCGTGCTACTTAGATTACCTTAAATTTGGACTTGTTTTTCCTTTACCTCATCATGTTCGAGCCTTTCTTTCACATTATCGGGTCGCATTATCTAAGCTTAATCCTGAATTTGTCTCAATCTTTGTTTTCTTTTACTATGTATGTGAAGCGGCCCAAGTTCCCTTTTTCATTGATCTATTCGGTAGTCTTTATCAGCTTTACAAAGTGAAAATATCCTCTGAAGAATTCGCTCTTTACCCAGTCATTCCAACTGGTGAGTTCATTAGTGGATTCCCTAATAAATGTGGTGTGTGGCATAAAATATTTTCTTTCTGAAACCTAGTAATGCTAACCAACAATCCTTTCCGGTTTGTAACTATAATGTTCCTAAATCCAAACTTCCTAAGGCTGGGGTTCTCCTTAATGCTGTGTTTGAGGTTGAATTAGCACTCAGCGAATACTCGATGTTTTTTCGCAATGCTAATACTGTGAATGAAGGTGTTTGCTCATCATTATTTTGTTTTTTTTCTTGTCTTACTTATCATCTTCTGTTTTCATTCACTTGTTGTCTCTTTTTGCTCATGTAACTTACTTTGTAAACTGAATTAAGATATGGATTTAACCAATAGACACGTTGAGAAAGATTTTTTCACTGATGATAAGGATGAACAGCCCAAAGATATGGCTATTCAAACCAATGAAAATACGGTGACTGCTGCTTCTTCAGACATGGTGGTCGAAACAGGTTCCCAACTGCAGACTTCTGAGGCTACCACTAAAGAAGGCAGGGAAATTATTGCTCGCAACACCCTTGACATCTCGCAAAAAAAAACAAGGAGAGAACAAGTGAGTCTTCCAACAACTTGGAGCCTCCTTAGAAAAAGTGGTGCATCATTCATTCTCACTCTAAGTCCCCACCGCAAAGCCAAGAATTGATAGTGAAGGGGACTACTTCTGCTACCCTGTCTAAACTATCCCTCCATGAGACAATGGATGTGGTACATTTTTTAAGTATATATGTGTGGTTTGATTTTATGTTTACTTATTGTGACCTCTAATCGCACTGCTTGTTTGTGTACTTTTGAAATTAGGTCTGTGAGAGTCTACATCTCGTTAGCCAACGAGTTGCTGAGTTTGCTAAAACGGACAGTTCATTCCTTGATAAATGGCAGGTGGATGAAATTAAGTGTACCAGTTTGAGTGTCTCTTTTAGGGATACTGAAAAGAGTGCACATACTGCTAAGGAACGTGCTTTGGCTGCTGAGAGGGAAGCTAGTCGGTTGCGTTCTTAGTTGGAGGAGATGCAGACTAATGGTCCTGCTTTTCCTGGGTACCCCCAGGTCCTCGTTGATCGTCTGGTGAAGATGACGCCTTTTTATTATTTATTTGAAGATAAATCCACTACTGCTCGCAACGTTGGGTACGTCGAGGCTTTGGCTGAGCTGCGAAGATTGAACCCTACTGTGAAGGTCCAGAACTTGGCTAAATTGGCTAAGTCTAAGATGGTGTTGAAGCAACAGAGAGATATTCTTAACAAAGGATTCATCCTAGCATTTCTGATGCCGGTCAGCCTTACATCTTACTATCCCACCTTATCGTTCTGCCTTGTTTTCCATCTGTGGTTGAACTTAAGAAGTGCGAGGCTGATTAATTTGAGTATCTTCCCTTCGTTTCTCGGCCTTCTGATCCTATTGTTAGCTATGATGTGAATGCGAATGTTGAGGCCACTGTGAACGCTGAAGGGAATGCAAGCATTGAGTTCTCTGCTCAGGATGCGAACAAGGGGGATTTCAGTGCCATTGTTCAAACTTCGCATGTTCCTCCTTCTAATGTTAGTGTATCTTAGTACCATTGATTTTTATCTGTAATTGACTACAATATTTTTTTATGTATATATGTATTGTTCGTATTATTATGGGTATTAACTTCGAATAATGCTTAATATTTTATGAGTTCTCATTTCATGTATTCTTATACAGGGTTTTGATATTTTGGTTGATCATAAGTTTTTGAAACACCTCGACTATTTAGGATCTAATGTTTGTTTCTATGATCACCATGGGTATATTTCATCTCTATTTGGTCTTATTCAGCTGGGCGAAGGTAGTCAGTCCTTATCCAAGGAATATTTTGAGATTATTTCTGGTAATCATTTTTCTAATCTAGAATATATTCCATCATGCCTTGGATGGAAACTTCCTTCTACTACATCATCTCCAACTTCTTCTACAAGTTACCCTTGTAGCCATTTTGTTCCCAAGGTCTACAATATTGAATCTTAAGATAAGGATATAGTTCATAGCTTAATTAGTTGATCTTGAATTAGTTGGTGTATATATGCGCTTGCTCCATCTTCCTTATTTCGTTCCCCTTCTCTAGTCGGAATGAACTTTTGATCTTGGCTAGGATGCATGTTTCTATTGCGCCCAACTGCTTGTTCTTATGCCTGGTTCTTATGGCTCTTCTCATTTTCAGTGAAAACCATTGTTTACTTAAAGGATCTTAGAATGAAAAATAAAAAACTTTCATCCCCGCAAATGGTGCCAAGGATATGCCAATCCAACCAAGTAGAACTCTTGCTGTTCACCGGGAAATATCTCCTCCTGCAAAACAGATCCCGAAAATAATTCCGGGGGAAACACTCTGATGATCAAGTCAACCTTTTCCTTAGAGAACTGAAATTTCTTAGTTGTGTAACACTTACCTTCTTTAGTGCTAATCTTCCTCTATTTATAGATGTTTACAGTTTTGGTTCTGTATTGTCAGCGTCTGAGATTGTGGATTGCATCGTGGTTCCTACCATCTCGGTTCGTGGTTAATCCTCCAAATGTGGTTCCGTCTTTATTGGTTTGTGGCCTAGTTTCAGATAAGGCTCCACTTTTCTCGGTTCGTCGGTGATGTGATCATTGGTCTTTACGGTTGAGTATTGGGCTGGGCCTGAAGCCTAGCGATTTCCTGATTATGTGCTAGGTATACACCAACTGAGCAAGGATGTTTTTTGGTTTAAAACACCTCATGCATGGTTTCAACGGTTCTGATCTTTCCTCATTAGCCTTGGCTAAATTTGTATCTCTTCCGGCACCTCATTGTTCTTGTTCGCGAAAAGTGCCTCCTTATATTATCTTTTGGTTTATGTTGATGACATTATTCTCATAGGAAATTATGGCCCTCTCATTCGGAATTTCATTGATCATGTGAGCTTAAGATCGCTGATATTGGAACCTTACAATATTTCTTGGCTTGGAAGTTGCATCTTTTGTAGACGAATTATTCCTTTTATCAGAGAGCCATGCTAAGGATATATTTCTTCGGGATGGTATGAATGATGTTGTTCCTATTGCCACTCCTTTTGTGGGTTATTCTCATCTTCCCTTAGCTATCAGCAAGATGTTTGGTAATCCCACTCTTATCCCTCATTGGCTGGCGATCACACATCCCATTGTCTTAGCTTTTCATTACTTGGCGATCACACGTCCTACTTTGTCTTATGTTTTCAATACGGTCAGTAACTTTTTGCAAACTCGTACCGATGACCTTTTCCAGGTTATCACTTGAATTTTGCACTATGTTCGTTGTACTCTTCACTTTGGGATGTCATTTTGCGCAAAACCGTCTGCTCCTGTTGTTCTTGGCCATTCAGATGCCGATTGGGTTCGCTGTTTGGAGACTCGTAGGTGAACTTATGGTTACGTCATCTTTCTTAATGGTAATCCTTGTTTCATAGAGTTCTAAGAAGAAACTTACAGTGTCTCATTCTAGCTAAAAATAAGAATATCATATTGTGGCCAATATTATGGCGGAACTGATGTTGATGATGAAATCTTCTCCGAGATCTTCATATGTCGTCTACTGCGCATTCTATATTGTTGTGTGATAACAATAGTTCTATCTGTTTGCTCGAAATCCCGTTTCATATACGAGAGTCAAGCATATTGATGTTGATTATCATTGTGTTCGTGAGATGGTGGCTTCCGGCAAAATCAATGTACTTCATATTTCTTCCGGCCTTCACCTTGCGTGGGTCTTTTACAAAGGGTTTGCCTCTTTTTCAGTTTCTACGTTCAAACTCATTGCTAGTAATCTTATGCTTCGCTTGGGTTTGGGGGTTGGAGGTTGGAGGATCTTAATACTCCCTCCGTCCCAAGAGAAATGGCCTAAGTGCTTTTTGGGCACTATTCTCTATCAAAGTTTGACCGCATATTTGAATAGATATATGAACAATAGTATATACATATGTGATATTGTTCAATTCATCGCAACAAGTAGTTTCTGAAAAGCAACTTTTTATTTGCCGTTATTATACGCATGTGAACATATTAACGGTCAAACATGTGTCTTGGATAACATGCTAAAAGCAAATGAGTAATTTAGGCTGAGACGGAGGGAGTATTGGGTTTTTTTTTATTTGAGGAAACTATACTGAATTATATTGAACTACTGAATTATATTTAAACAAATTTAAAGTAGTAATGATAAAATGAAATAAAACTAAGTTTTATTTTTATTTAACTAAACTGATATTCAATAAATTAAATTGAATTGAAGAGTAGAAAAATAGTAGACATATTTTAAATTTACTTGACATGAAATTAGTAAGGTATAAACCAAAATTTAAGAGCACGTAACATTTTATATTGTTTTTGTTGTGTGCATTGGTAATTGGATTTAGGTGAATGAATGAGTGAATGAAAATGAGTTTAAAAAGGAAAAAAGTCACTAGCTGAAAACTTTCGATTAAAGATGGTTATATCGGATTAGAGAAGTCAATTTTCAAGTGTCTTATCTGACCCTACCTTGGATCGAAATCGATCCAAGGCAGTTCGAAAACCATCTTTCGTTAGGGTCCAACTTGAAACCTATTTCTGAGATCTAAAAAAAAAAATAGCTGCCGTAACCAATCAATTTTCGACTGCAAAGAAAAACATATCTGGAAAGACACACAGCAACACAAAACAACAGAATACATGAACAATTAATGCCTATTGTTTTGAGTAAAATAAGTGTAAACAACAACAACAATACACAAGAACAGTTCG
>JAULKK010313404.1:0-11803 GCA_032355705.1 Rubia peregrina
GATCAACGGGTCCTGGCGCTAGGCTACCGTGACTTTACATCTCCCATGAAGGTCTGTGGTTTCGGACAGATGGGGTCGCTGCGGGCGAGCGTTATCGCCTTTTGGTCCAATTGGTCCAATGTCAAATTCTAGTTCCCTGAATAAAATGTTTTTTTTATTATTTATTGCTATTAAATTTAGGTTGAATAAGGTGTTTGCATTAAATATTAAATGAATTAAAATATTACTTTATGTTTATTTAATTATTAAATGAATAAAATTAAAATAATAAATGAAAATATTTGTTTAACTTCTATGTGCTCACATAAAAGAGTATTATAGAGAGAAGAAGAAAAGTAAACCCAATTTCTATACTCCCTCGTCCTAGTCGAATCTGCACACTTTCCCTTTTCATTTGTCTTAAGCAAATCTTCACACTTTGCATTTTAAGAAATATTCAACATTCTAAAAGACATTATTACCTTTAGACCCCTCCCCTCGCCTCAATCTCCAGCACTGCCTCCTCCCCCCATTTATGCCTCCGCCTTAACCTACCCCTCCCGTTTGCCACCTCTCCCTCTACCTCCGACTTTGGCTCCGCCTTTCCCCCCTTCCCTCACCTCTACATCCACTTTCTCCCTTTGCCTCCGCCACCTCCTTCCTCCAGATCCAGGGTTGTATTATTTCATTATGTTCTTCCATGCTTAGCATCTTAGATCCTCTTTCTTCAGCTATATGCCAAAGCCGTACAACCATGGTGGAGATGGCTATAGTGATTCGAAATATGAGCAAATTGAGATAAAGATTTCAATTTTTCTTTGATTTAAGATTTTTATTTTTCCTGCTATTTGTTAGGGTCAACTTGCTAGAAAATGGTACTTTTGTTCCTATTTAAGCAAAAAACATAGGTGTTGATCCGGTTGCCGAAATGTGTGCATTCAATTGAGGTTTAATTTCAAGTGGGCGGAGGTGGATAAGGGTTCGAAGGTGGGCGAAGGAGGAGGTGGGGTTACCGGATAGGCGGAGATGGACCAGGTTTGAAGGTGGATGCATGGTTGGGTAGAGAAGAAAGGGTTTGGCAAGTTGAAGAAGATAGGGGCAATTTAGTCATTCCATTTTAATTAAAACGTTAGTTTTCTTTTTCTGCAAATCCCCCTAGGACCGTGGGAGAACAATATTATACATGGGCTTATTAAATTTTTTGGACCTTTCCCAGCTTTGGACCCAATGTAATTGCATAGCCCCATTAAATTTGGGTCGGTCCTGACACGTAAAAGATGAAAGCAAAATCGTAGGAAAGACAGTCTTTCCATAGGCATATGGAAAGACGATGTTGAATTAGAATTATAGAAAAGTAAAATGTTTTATTTGCAAGATTAAAAATTTACTAAGCAACGTGTAATAGCTATAAGTTTATGACCCGATTAATGCTACCCAAAATGTTTATCTTGATTTCTTTTAATTTGCAATTAAAACCTTAATTTTATCATAACTTATTGAAAGATTGTCTTTTAAGAGACAGGCTTAAAGAAGAATAAAAAATATAATGAATCAAATAATTAGATAAGAATGAGTTGATATTTAAAAATCTATAACTAAAAATAATATTGGGTTGAATTGATATACAAAATCATATAGACTAGAAAGAATAGAGGGTTGACTTCTTAAAAAATATTGAATGAGACAACTACCAGCCGGGTACTATGACCACCGGCCATATATTCATGCATTCATTGCTGTCAATTACCTTTTTACCCTTGAAAGATTATATACAAACAATCAAATTACATATGCATGTAATCTTTCATAAAATGATAGTGACTAACAGTATTGAATGCATGTATTTATGGCAATGGTACCCAACTGGTAATGGTCCCATTTGACAATTTTTTATTAAAAAAATCACCCTTACCAAAATTAATCAGCTATATATACCAAATCACAGTGGTTGTCTTCGCAACACAATTGAATATCATTATTGCAAACAACAAATCAGCAATCCAAAAACACAATGGAGAAAACAATGTTGGCCTTTACGTTTCTTCTTTTGAACTCCCTCTTATGTTTCGCTGCCCAATTGCCAAATCCGGTGATCGATATCGATGGAAATCCACTCCAAACAACAACATTATACTACATTTTGCCTGTTGAGAGAGGATCTGGTGGTGGTGTTACTCATGGTTTAGCCGATATTCCCGGAGGAGACTGCCCTCTTACTGCTGTCCAAACGAACGAAGAAGTTAACCCCGGCGTTCCGGTATATTTCACACCGGCTAACCCCAAGCTAGAAGAAGTGATCAGGATTTCCACTGATCTGAACGTCAGGTTTAAAGAAGATTACACCATCTGTATGCAAACAGGCGTGTGGACGCTTCATTTTGGTATGAGATTGAAAGAGGAACCATATGTGATTGAGACTAACGGAGAAGAGGGAAACCCTGGAAATGAAACCTATTGGAATTGGTTTAAGATTAAAGAATATGAATCCAATTATAAATTAGCCTTTTGTCCTACAGTTTGCAAGAGCTGCGACGAATGGAAATGCAGGAGTTTTGGAATTTTCATCGACCGGGCCCAATACGGAACCAGATGCATTGTTCTCAATGATAAACCATTCAAGGTTTTCTTTAAGAAAGCATGAGGAAGAACATTTTCTGGTTCCTTTATTAGAATATTATTGATGTATTTCTACTCTTATAATATAATAATTTGTGGTTTTGGAATTAGTATTCGTAATGTTGTACGGGTTGGGCATGACAATATGCAAGTGAAAATTAATATAAAATTTTACTACGAACTCCGTCTCAACAACTTTTGCACGTCCATTTAAGAAATATTCAACATGTCATAAGCCATAACTACTCAGAAATTTGAATTTTTTCATCATTTTCTCTCATAAAAATCTCATTCAATGTACCCATTTTTAAATTACACACAGTTGCAAAATTTACACAATCTTAACTTAATATTCCTACAATCTTAATTCATTAATTGACATAATCTTCTCTCATTTTTAACCCACAATTTCCTCTCTCTCTCTCTCTCTCTCTCTCTCTCTCTTTTTCCCTCTCACATTCTCCATTTTTCCACAGGCCTCTCCATCTTCACCACAATTTTCTTCACCACCCCACCATTCACGTTCCACAACCTCCTCTCCACCGACGACCTCCACAACCTCCACCTAATTTCTCCTTCCACCAATTCTGTATGATGTATGTTTTTTCTCGAGTCGGGCTAGGTAGAGTCAATGTCGTGTAATTTTATACTTGGGTTAGGTCGAGCGGGTTGGAATATTGTTAGGTTGGATCGGGTCGGGTTATTATCAGATCAAGTTATTGTCGTGTGTTTTTTGTACTGGAGTTTTGTTCGGATCTGATCATGTATGTTAATTTTTATTATATTTCATATTGAACTTGGGTATATTTTGGGTTGGTTCAATTTGGATCAGGTTATTATACTACTCGATTAAATTCAGGTTGGTTTAGATTATGTTTCATTAATATTATTGTTACAATTGCATTATTATCAGGTTTTGTTTCGTTGTAACTTGTAATTTTTAGTTATAATATATTAGGTTTTTTATATTCCTTCACAAATTGATTATTGAAATCATTATTTAGTCGACTTTCTATACTTACTAATTCAAAATCATAATTTTAATTAAACATCTCTATTTATTTACTATTATTCATTATATATTTAAACTTAACCGTATTTGTGGATTTTTAATTTAATCTTGTGTATTTCGATTTGTTATGAGTTGACTTCACATAATCATATTTGTAGACTTTTAATATCCTACCTTTTTTCTGAAAAACTTGAATATTGAATTAAGACCAAACCAATATAGTGTTTAGATCTCCTCTCTTTATTTATTTTCTATAACAATCTCACTCGCCTCCGGATTCTTTGTGATCGAAATAAGCCTGTCTCTGTGACCACTGCGGAAACGATGCCATTCAACCTTTTTAATCCAAATTCAATTATCAATCGGTTTGAGCCAAGCTATTGATCCTTTCTCTTCACTGTATGATTTTCTCTTATTTTCCGAATATGCTCTTTAGGTCTCACAAAACATCTACGTCTCCAGCAGCGATCAATCAATGAAACTATCCTATATGCATAAATAAGAGGAAAATACTACTTGATCTGTGCGGATGTGAAAATATGCTTGTGTAGTCAGGTTAGTCCTTTATTCCGGCACCAGCAAGCATATTCAGAGGTGGGGCCCAACACAAATCAAAACGGTTAAGTGGTTATAACTGGTAATATTTGGTAACTAGTTGAAAAGATCTTGCGAGGGTATTGTTGTTGTATAGAGCAATATGGTTGTGCAAAGGTTGGGTGTGAACTGGGATATGCATGCAAGTCACAAGTTGCACCCTATGGTGGTATTATTATGAATTGATAACTATTTTTCTATAATTTATATGTAATGGAATAGAAGATGTAGCAGTTTAACATAAGTTTGATTTCTTATAGACCTTGAATTAGGATCACAGAACTAGAACAAGAGTTTCAAAGTGGATAATTGGACTTAGATTATTCATGTTCATCGATTTCGTTTTTCTCTGGTAAGAAGCCGGATAATTCCATGCCATCGTGCTCTTTCGATTGTCGGTGTAAATGTAGGAGAGCAGTTTAGCTGAAGAAAGGATCAGCAGTCAAGCTGATGGATGGGTTGGGTTTGGATTAAAAAGATTAAAATACATTGTTTCGGCAATGGTCACAGGGTCACAGGGTCATAGCGTACTTCCGTCACAGAGGATCCGGACTCTCGCTCATTATATCAAGAAACTTTTCATGCCTGCACTTCGTACCTGTATTTTTTTTTCAAACCAACCCCAAGTTTTGTACTACCCCTACAACAAGTATTACATTGGCAAATCAAACTAAAAACTCAACACCTTAGAAACTTCATCTCTACCACATTTTCTCTCCATTCCACCTCCGTTTGAACCTGAAAAGAAACAGTGCTTTCTTTCAGCTCTTCTCCAGTAAACACCGTTTAGTTCTTCTCCTGCCATCGATGATAGTGACCTGAAACCGTTCATCAGAATCCTATCTGCCTTCAATGTCCCTAGCCTACAAAGCTTTTTCTTCAATTCTCTTACTATATTACTTTTTGGTACCTACAATCAGTGGTGGGATCATGAGCTCATGCAAGGGGGGCTGAGAACAGTGGCGGCAGCGTGGCAGATGAACGGGCAGAGGAACTAGTGGTTGGCTGGTGCTGGAAAATGGATGTCGAACTGGGGGCAAGAACTGAGAAGGAGAACATTATTATGTATGTAGGGTTTTTATTTGGGCTGGGATGATTGGGTTCAGCCCAAATAGTCTTCCTTTTTTTGCCTCCAGGCTACTAAAACGATGTCATTCCACTAAGGGCAAAACATTGTCGTTTTGTTTAGTAAGGAAACAAATTTTTTTTAAAAAAATGAAAATGGTCACCTTCTTCAGCAGCTTCACCAGACAACTTCTACAACTTTTTAAGGGGGGCAAAAACCATGAATTCCGGTGTAGTCTAGACCTAATTTTCGGGCCACCGGATCCTAGGGGAGGCGCCAGCACCCCCTCACCCCCTGGTTCCACCCCTGCTTGCAGTAAAGTACAAAATCCTTTTGCATAACCACAATATATGAATAGGCGCTAAACTATTTCTTGTTCCTTTGGGCACAACCTACAACCATTCATCCCTACCAAGATATTGAAAGCCTCCAATCTATCAGTTGTAGCTAGTTTCCCATTAATCATCATTCACAAGAAAAACTTGTGCTTTGGCAAGAGTATTTATGCCAAACCATTCTGCTTTTGTGCCTGTTTTCCCTTCCTCCCATAATTATGTCATATACTGCAGCAACTTTCAACTTTCCATTCTTGTTTAAGCGTTGCTTAACTTTTGGAAAAAAACCATATTGGACCCTTATGAGCACTATCCAAAGCCAACTATATGTCACTGAATACTTGCAAGTCTCAATATTTGCAGCCTTCAAGTAGTATTCTTAAATCCATTTTACCCATAAAATGTCTTTTTCTGAGACAAATCCCATAAGTGATTTCACAAAGTTTCTCTATTCCAGTTAGATGGATTTCTTTGACCCATACCCTTTTTTTAACTCTTACACACTGATCCCCATGTTGCTACTTTAAAACCCCTTTGACTTTCCTCTCTTCCCCATAGGTAGTTTGTACACAACAGTACTATTCTGTTATGGACACCTTCAGGAATTTTCATCACATTTGACCAGCAGCCAGAAATACTCAGTAGGACACCATTGATTAATTGCACTTTCCTTCCAAAATAAAGGTTCCTAGCTGACCAATCCTTGATTCTTTCCTTGGTCTTTTCTATCATCATTTCACAGTCATTTTCCTGCATTTTACAGTGGACAGTGGGAGCCCTGGATATTTCATTGGCAGCTTACCTGCATCACCTGCAAGATTGAATCCAAAACCATCTTATCTCCTTCATCCATCAATGAGAAGAATTTTTTTGACATTTTTAAAATTAAATGCCAAACCTATCACCTCCATAATCACATTCATCACTCTCTAAACTCCTTCAAGGGATATTCTGTTGGCTCCACAGAATAGAAGAAGTTCATCTACAAACAGAAGGGTATGCACACATGTGTTTTACACCTTTGATGATAATCCACTTTTCCAACCTTAAACACCCAATTCATCATTCTAGACAAATATTCCATACTTATGACATAACAAAGGGAAGTCGAGATCACCCTGATTACCCCTCTTTTAGCTACAAAAGTTTTTGTATGCTGGCCATTAATATTCAGAAAAATCTCAAAATTCAAGGTACTAGTTTTTATCCAATTAAGTAGCTGACTAGGGAGCTTTAATTCTGGCAGCCATTCTAACAAAAAAAACCCAGTTTATACTGTCAAGGGCTTTACTAATGTCAATCCTAGCAACACAACTAGGTTCATCTTCATAATTTTATGCCCGAACTACTGGAAAACAGGTACATAGGCATGGGTATGTTAGTGATAATGGTGCTACAAAACCAAAATACCGGTGTCTATAATAGTTTCAGCATCGGTACAAAAAAACCAGTGCCTACGAATGAATTCAGCACTGGTACACTAAATATCGGTGCCAGTTCCTGGTGCCTATGAAGAAAAAATATTGAATTTAATATTTTTCATTACCTGATTTGGATGAATGACATATACCGGTGCTAATATCGGTGCCCATGACTAGAATAGTTATTTTGGCGGGTTTTGGTGGAAAAATAGCTAGCACATGCATTTTGAGGAATGGCACCAGTAATAACACCAATGTTCATAATTCGTTTTTGAAAATTTGGTTTATGATATGAGCTACTCTTGAAAATGGGTTTATGATATGAGTTACTCAAGAACATGTACTAGCACTTTCCAACGTTTCACTTGAAAATTCATTTATTTAATATTTCTATATTTAGTCAAGAATAAAAAAAAGTATATTTTGGAACAATGGATAATGGGGCAACACAATTTTGGGTCACATTATAATTTTTCAAGACTGTGTGGAAGTAATCAATGTTGATTTTTGATACCCTTCCATACACCTATACATACCCATAATGCAAAGTCGCAATTGTATATTATTAAATTGAATTTTGGTTTCACCAATTTTGTGATTTGACGACTCCAACTTTCTTCGAGGGGCCTAACTGCAAAAAGTAAAAAACTTTACTCGTAACACCAAATTGAAATCCGCTCAAATGTGATGCTACATTATACACCCCATTGTATTCTCCACGTATGTAAAGAAATATTTATAAAAAAATGAGCTAAAAAACATACCCATAATCCTTTCTGATTTCACTTTGTAACTTCTAAGTAAGCAACCATAAGTTACTCTAAAACATGTACTAGCACTTTTCAATACTTCACCCAAAAAATCTTTTATTTTATATTTCTACATTTAGGAAGGAATAACAAAAATCATGTATTTTGGAGCAATGGGTGATAGGGTAACACAATTTTGGGCCACAGGTAATTTTCCAAGAATTTATAGAAGTAATCAATGTTGACTTTCGAGACCCTTCGGTTCACCCATACATGCCCAAATTGCAGAGATGTGATTTATATTATTTAATTGCATTTTAGTTATGCCAATTTTGTGATTCGACGAATCCAACTTTCATGGAGGGACCTAAGTGCAAAAATTAAAAACTTTATTCGTGACTCTAAATTGAAATCCGCTTGAACGTGATGCTACGCAATACACCCCATTGTATTTTTTCATGCCTGTAAGGGAATATTTATCGAAAATTGAGCACAGGAACATATCCATAATCCTTTCCAGTTTACTTTATAATTTCCAGGTAATCAACCATAAGTTAATCTAGAACATGTACTAGCGTTTTTCAATATTCCATCAAAAAATTATTTATTTTATATTTCCACATGTAGGCAAGGATAAAAAAAAATCATGTATTTTGAAGCAATGGGTAATGGGGTAACACAATTTTGGGCCACAGTGTAATTTTCAAAGAATTATGTTGCAAGCTCTTCCGTTCACCCATTGTAGTACAATTTTCAATAACGTATTTGTCTCTTATTTAATTGCATTTTGGTTTCTAGAATTTTGCGATTCATCTCCTCCAAATTTATACTCATGGACATAATTGTAAAAATGAAAAAAGTTAACTTAGAGGGCAAAATATACTAGCGCCGACATTGTTTTTCAGTCATACCGATGCTACTGTGTAGCGGGAAAATGAAAATTTAAATTTTCTTCCAATACTTTTGATGGATTGTTTGGAGCACCGGTAGCATCATCATTGGAACTGGTCAGACTATCGGTGCTAGGTACTTAGAATATTTTTCTTCTCTTTGCTCTCGGGAAGAAAAATAAAATAAAACACTCATTTAAAGCAGCGTCACACAGCTGCGTTTGAAGTACCTAGCACCGGTATGATCATCATGGGCACCAGTTTTCGTACCAGTGCGAATGTGTAAAAAAACTCCAACTTGGCTCAAGTTAGAGCACCCAAACCCTAATAATATAAAACTCGCATCTCCTTATAACCTTTACTTCACCACCTCTCCCTGCCTTTGTCTCCTCTCCAATTTCTCCCTCCTCCTCCACCACCTCTCCCTCTCCACCGGTGCCGCTGTCTAGCACAACTTTGAAGGTTTCGACACCGATGGGGACGACCTCCCTCTCCGCCTTCCCCATAGAGCGCTATCCCCGATGGCATCTCTCGGACCAGCCCCACGCTATCTCCTTGTGAGCTCCACAAAAAATTCCGGATTTAGCTCAGATTCGTCGCGCCTCAGCTCTCAGCGCCACCACCGTGTTTGACCTTGCCTCAGCCCTTGCGTTCAACCTTACCTTCACAGTTTTGAATTGTTGATGTTATCTAGGGTTTATGGAGATTATAGTTTTTACGATAATTTATGTTGTTAGTCTATATTTAGGTCTAGTTTGTTTCATGAATTGAGGGCTGATATGTATTTTTAGACATATGTAATGAACTTCTTGGTCGTGGTTATGAATATTCTAGTTTTTTACATGAGCTTCTGAATTTTTTGGTGTGTTTTGTTTGTCCTATTTTCTTTATGAATTTATGTGTTTCATATTCCGGCCGGTGAGTTTATTCTCACTGGCTGAATTTTTTTAATTGAACACCTATTTTACCGGCACCAGTAGTTCATGCATAGGCACCGGTATTTGGAGCGTTTTCATACTGGTGCCTAAGTGACCCGGTGCAAGAATGTAGTTTCATAGGCACCGGTAAGTGGTACCGGTGTTGGAATAGATTCTAGCACCGGTACCACTTACCGATGCCTATGAAACTACATTCTTGTAGCGGGTCACTAGGTACCGGTATGAAAATGCTTGAAATACCGGTGCCTTTGTAGTGAAATACTGGTGCCTATGGAGGTGTTTTCCGGTAGTGTCGTGTAGTAATTCCTTAGTTAATAACAGATTATGAACAATAAATCTCCCCTTCACAAAAGCACATTTACTGTCAATAATTTTCAGGCATCACATATTTTAACCTATTGCATAATATCTTAGTTATAGCATTGTAAATTAATGAACAAGTTATAGGTCTGTAATCTATAGGTACCTGAACCTATGCAGTTTTTGGAATCAAGGTGAGCACTGCATCTTTTAAAATACCTAGGATCTAATCACCATCGAAAATATTTAATTGCTGCAATAACATCCTCTTTCACAATGTCCTAGCTATCCTTGAAAATTTTGCTTGAAAAGCCATCTTTTTATGGGATCTTTGCTGAATGGATTCCTTTCATTGCTACCTGGATTTCCTCCCTACTTACTAGCCCTATCAGTTCTGCCTACCTTTTCAAACTTAGGACTGCTCCATATGCTACCACCTCAGGTTCAATCTTTATTGTTCTTTTTTCAACCTCTAACGATTCCTATAATTCCTAATCACTTCATTCTGAACCTCTTTGTGATCCATTATTAGTTCACCTTCCTTTTCCTTAATGAAGCATAGAACAACCTTGTTGGCCTATTCCCATCATTCAGTCACTCCACATTTTCCTTCTGGTGTAAAAAACGGCACTATGCTTATTTTAGCCTTTATGCTTCCTCATTTTCCTCGTACTCCATTTCCTGCAATACAGTTGAACCAGGTTCCTCATTTGACTTGTCCTGTGCCCTTCTCCACTTCTCAGTTGCCGCATTCGCTTTCTCATATGCTCCCAAATTCCCTTTTGTTCAGGTTGTTTAGTTGTTTCTCTGGCCTATACATAGCCCTAGCCTTGTCTTCCAAACTCCTAATTATCTTCACACTTCATACCTCTTTCACCTTTTAAAAAAAATATACAGGCTGTGACAACATATTGAAATATCTAAATGGTTTTTTCCTCCTCCCTACTTTCCTGTTGAACGTAACAATTAGAGGCACGTGGTCAGACATTAACCTATTCTTTACTTCACAAATTTCTCCTTATAGCTCCTCAATTCAAGTCTTATTCACTATCCCCCTATCAATTACGCTCATGATTCTTTCTCTTCCATATCTTCTATTGCTCTAAGTATACCCCCACTGTCTTAATCTCTTCCAAGTCCAGCATATCCAGTGGCGGACTTACTATGGAGCCTGGGGTAACCCAGGTTACCCCAGGGTGAAAAAAAAATTACTGGTATAGTGGTATATATATATATATATAGGTTACCCCATTATGTTTTTACATTTACTAATAAAAGAAAAAATCAAACTTACCTGTTCCAGATCCAGTTGCCCTTGCTGTGCTCTGCTGCCTCTGTCCGCCTCTGTGCTCTGCGACTGCGTCCGCTCCTTCCCCATCACCATCGCTGGCTTCCTTCTCAATTCTTTGGCTTCAATTACAGAGTTGATTGTTGAAGGTGAGTTCTTGTTATTGGATTCTTTAAATTGTTAGGGTTTGAAATTGAATTGGGGATTTATGGTTTAATTTCAATTGGATTCTATTATTACAAATACTATTTCGCTCTGTAATCAAATATTTGGAAATTATTGCTATCCGGAACCGGAATTATATTCAGCCTTTGTACAGGGAGGAAAAAATGACAAGTGATTCCTTTCTTCAACCAACCCCAGTTTTGGCTGTTGAAATGAACATCATATTGAGTATTTGACAGAGAGACAACACTCTTCAAAGTATATTCTTGACAAGGTGAACTGGTCAAGTATGCTAACATGACAGAAAACTGATAAAACCATCTTCTAATTAATTAGGGCAATGGAGATTCCTATCATATGTAATGGCCTAATGGGGCTTGTGATTTCTTACAACTTTTTTACATCATTGAACCTAACCTTACAGTAATTTGAAATGTGATGTCATGTCAT